>OX439130.1:25268706-25487669 GCA_949318235.1 Ecdyonurus torrentis
GCAATATTTTTTAGAGCATTGATGCTGTAAACAGGTTGCATTAGTTTGAAAAGTATGCAAGAAAAATAATAATAATAATAACAAAAAAAATAGCTAATTTTCCAAAGAAAATAGCCCAAAACTACATAATTGTCGTATTCTGAGCAATGTTATTCATTGCTCAAGAAGAGCATCGAAAAGAATTTAGAATAACGTCATGCGCATACACCCTATGAAAAATTGTAATTTGTTTTAAGAGTGTAAAAATAAATATATAATAAATTTATTATGTCTATAATGTGATATTTTATATACTCTATATATTCTATAGAATACGTATACGTGCCATTTTATTATAATTTTTTGGTATTTGATGGATAAGAGTTAGCCGAAATAATATTACTATTCACACTTTATCCCAAACTCTGATGCATATTTTAATAACTTAAATTCTGTGTGTATTGCGTAAATAAGAAAGAACTCAAAATAAATTCATAGGAAGCAGGGGGAAAAAGTAAACAACCGAGGAGTTTTTTAAGATACAATATTTCTTATATTTCCATTCATCCGAAATAAAACAAGTATAAATGTTAACTACTGGTTTTTTTTTGTTTTTTTTTAATTATGAGTATATATTTTGCCTTGAAACTTTTTTTCACACAGAATACAAAATATTTCCGCAATATTGCTGTGACCATGATAAAGATTTGATGTTCACTATAAATATATATAAAATATAATATGCCAATGTATCATATATAAAAGAAAAATGCAATGAAGAGAACTATACATTTGACTTTCATAACTTCTCAAGATTGATAGACTATAAACGCTATTTTCAATTACTTTGTCCCCTCTCTCTCTTAAAATTTTATAACTTTTTATTTTGGCATCACGTTCTAAAGCTTTAGTATATACGAGAGTTCTCGACCTTTTATTTGCTCCTTGAGGAAGACAAATAATATAATATAAATTGTATGTGAACGATTAGTCGATCCTATACTACAAACTGCATAGATCGATGTAGAAAGAGCTTTTTGCAGACTTGTCTTTTGCTATATGCATTCGTCTCTGGCGGTCTGTAAACTCAATGCCTTACTTTTATATTTGAGCGGTGCGACAGAGGTTAAGTGAGGTTAAGGACATCTACAAATGTTGTTTTATTATGATCCATGGTACTGGTTTATACTCCTGCAATTAATCCACTTGCATTAAAAATATGGAGCACATTCTGATCTCATCATAAAAAGTCTATAAAATTGATAACTAAAAACTGCGCATCTAAAAATTAAGAGAATCGATGTGTTAAGAAAACTATATTAAAAATTAAATAAATAATAAGAAAGAAAGAAAGAAAGAAAGAAAGAAAGAAAGAAAGAAAGAAAGAAAGAAAGAAAGAAAGAAAGAAAGAAAGAAAGAAAGAAAGAAAGAAAGAAAGAAAGAAAGAAAGAAAGAAAGAAAGAAAGAAAGAAAGAAAGAAAGAAAGAAAGAAAGAAAGAAAGAAAGAAAGAAAGAAAGAAAGAAAGAAAGAAAGAAAGAAAGAAAGAAAGAAAGAAAGAAAGAAAGAAAGAAAGAAAGAAAGAAAGAAAGAAAGAAAGAAAGAAAGAAAGAAAGAAAGAAAGAAAGAAAGAAAGAAAGAAAGAAAGAAAGAAAGAAAGAAAGAAAGAAAGAAAGAAAGAAAGAAAGAAAGAAAGAAAGAAAGAAAGAAAGAAAGAAAGAAAGAAAGAAAGAAAGAAAGAAAGAAAGAAAGAAAGAAAGAAAGAAAGAAAGAAAGAAAGAAAGAAAGAAAGAAAGAAAGAATTTGTTTTTCTATGCTATGGTAAACGTAAACAATGTCATTTTCGAAGCATTTATCAATATTTTGTGTGTACTCAAGTATTCTATAGTTGAGATAGCTACAATGATATAGTAAATAATATATAATTGTAAAACAAATATTTGTGGATCTATAATATAAAAAAAGACAAATAAATCGTTTAAAAAATTGTCTAAAAGAATTTTTTATTTGAACTACAGTGTTTCATTTTTGTTTTTAGTTACATAATAATTGAATATAATAATAATTAAATAAACAAATAAACGAAAGCATTTCAGAACTATTAAAAGTTAACAACTAAATACTTTACTAACTAACTAACTAACTAACTAACTAACTAACTAACTAACTAACTAACTAACTAACTAACTAACTAACTAACTAACTAACTAACTAACTAACTAACTAACTAACTAACTTATACTAAATAAACCGTACTTTAAATGCAAACTTTTCTGAAGTTATGTGAAAACTTTGTCTAATTCTTAGATATAGCTACAGTATACTCTAGATATAGTAGCTTGAAAATAAGTTTACAAATTTTAAGGTTTCAAATTCAAATTTTGGTTTGCTCCAATAAAATAGTTAGAATTAAGACATATGTTTACGTGATGAAGTATTTTCAATGTGCAATAAGTTTGATTGCATGAAATATTTATTGAAGCAATAAATTTTTGTTGGAAACAAATTAATTTCTATATATAAATATTGCTTTTTATGAACATAGAGGTCTTCAGGTCGTAATTTTAAAATAATGTACACACATATGTGTATGTCTGCGTAATAAATCAATCAATAAGTAATAATAAACAAACATATATTTTCATCAACAAAAAATGTAAATATTAACATGATAATAAATGGTAATAACAATTATATACGATTTCCGTTTTATCTTTATACATGCAGCTTTAAGCTATGTTTTTATAATTGAATTGTATAATATATTCAGTTTTTATAGAGGTTGAGTAAGTTGAGGTAATGAGCATGAAATGGTTGATAAATATCATATTAAAAAAAATTGAGAGTGAACTTCACTCAAGCGTGCTACCATTTTTTTTTTCAAGGGCCTTGGGCAGGGTCGCGGCAATTGCGGGGGCGATACAGTATGGTGCTCATTGCAGCAAGTGTGCATGCAAGAAGCAAGCACAATCTTATTATAACAAAGTAAGCAACCTTACTCCAAAGTGTGTACCTTTAATTCAAGGTTCTATACTCTAAGGTGTGCGGCAATTACCACAGACTTCTGACGTATTACTATATAATATAGATAAGCTGCTTTATGTAAACACAAAAACACAGCACACACACACACACACAATAATAATAATAATTTTTATTTTATAATTTTTTATGTACCGCCTACTTAAAAATGAAATTTGTACATTTATTTAGCTAATAATTAAATTATACACGCACTGTAGTCTCGGCACGTTAAATTTTTATTCAAAGTCATTTATTGCAAATTTTCAATAAAAATATAGCTCGTGTCATTTGCATATTATACAACTCAAACGCAGGATCTCCTATATAAGATGCCTGCTCAAAAGTATTAAAATGAAAATGAATTTATTGTAAATTAATAATATATAGCAAAATGCGAGAAAAAAATAAGCCCCTCTCATTAAAACTTTATTGCCAACAAACAGAATTATTAGGAGTTTCATGATGGAGTATTTTAAATAAAGCAACCATTTTCTTCTTTTTGATTATTATAATTTTTTTTTTTTTAATTTTCCTTTAGAACAGAAATTTTGTATTCAATATTTTACATTGAATATTTGAATATACAATACATTGAATATTTAGATATGTAGGTTTTCACGGTTCGATGTATGAGGTGAGACATTGCTAGGTATGTCTTGGGCTCTAACGGGATAACCGTGGCGGGTGTTGTTCTTCTTCTGTTCACGACGTTTCGCGACCTGCGTTGGTCGCATCTTCAGGTGAGTATGGTCCGAGTGATGTTGTTCTGCTCCTTATATAGCTGGTAGTGGGAGAAGTGGTCCCAGCTGCGCTCTCCTATTGGCCGGGTGTGGGATACTGCGCCGCGCCAATCGGGTGGTCAGGTTGTGACCACTTGCTCCTCTCTCTCTCAGGGCCGCGAGTGCGGGTTGCCACGATGTAGATAGCGGGAGGCCGCCCTCGCTCTTGCGGTTCATGATGTTGGGTGCCTTGCCGATCTCGATGGCTTCGCGGACAAGGCGTGGGCCGTAATGTCGTATCGGGGCGATCACTCTGGTCTTCTCGAAGTTGATGCTATGGCCCAGAGATGATGCGTGGTCGGCCAGAGCTGACTCTTTCTTGTGGTTCTTTTGTACTGCTTTGGCGTGTTCTTCTCGTCTGGTAGATATAAGCCGTTTCGTCTGGCCTATATAGATGTGGTCACAGTCTTGACAGGGGATGGAGTAGATGCCCTCTGTGTGTAGGGGGATCTTGTCTTTTGCCGAGCGGATGACGTCACGCAGCTTCTTGTTGGTGGTGAAGATAGTGCGAACGCCGCGCCGTTGTAGTTGGCGGGCGATGCGGTCGGTGACGCCGGCAACATAAGGTAGGAACGCTCGGTGTTCTTGTTCGGGGGTAGCCCTTAAAAGGGCCGTTTCTCTGGGACCACGGTTAATAGCAATATTTATATCCCGCCAGCTATAACCATTGTGGCCTAGAGCGTTGCGTAGGTGGTTAAGTTCTGTGTTTAAGTATGCTGGGTCACAGATGGCTTTCGAACGGTGCGCTAGGGTTTGTAGGACACCTCGCTTCTGCTGTGGGTGTATCCCGCAGTATCGGCGCAGTATCCCACACCCGGCCAATAGGAGAGCGCAGCTGGGACCACTTCTCCCACTACCAGCTATATAAGGAGCAGAACAACATCACTCGGACCATACTCACCTGAAGATGCGACCAACGCAGGTCGCGAAACGTCGTGAACAGAAGAAGAACAACACCCGCCACGGTTATCCCGTTAGAGCCCAAGACATACCTAGCAATGTCTCACCTCACATTGAATATTATTGGAAATTTTATCCAAGTAAAAGTGATTGAGAGAAAGAGGAAATACTATATATAGGCCTATCATGTTAGTTATGTTTTAGCAGGATATCTGAGATAATTTGATAGTTTAGATAAAAATGTTTAGCGTACGTAGTGGAAAATATGTTTATTGCCTGAGTTTGCATTTTGACTTATATTAATTTATGTGGATTTTTGGAGTGAGTTTTTGTTTTTATTGTATCGTTTTTTTTTTTTGTTCTTTTCCTTTTCTTTGCTTCTTTAATTTTTTTTTATGTTGCCTATGTGCGTATTACTCATTGATCTAAATAATAACTATTTATTCATCTTTATTACTGTTTCTATTATCCTAGTTAGAAAGAACTATTATACCTTATACCTTAGAAATATATTAAATATAATTCTGCAGTAAGAGTCGCTCTCACGTGTTAAGATTTTAATTATAATTAAATTATAGTCATCAATGTCATCAGTTTACTTAACCTTATAATATACTTCAATATAAATGCAATTTTAATATAAAATATTCTTTCGGTGTAATAATGTTATATATTTTATGCATGTATTCAATATACTAACACTTAAACACTAACACTATAATACCAAAATAGTAAATACTAAGCTTATATAAATATTTAATATTTAATTTAGTAATTTTATTATATTTATATATATATTATACATTCTATACTTTAACTTTTTCTGCCTCTAGAATATTTTTCTATTTATTTATTTACTCGTTTTATTATTACGCATTATTGCCCCATTTCTTTGCGTAAAAAAAAAAACGTTTAGAAAATGAAAAACTTGGAGGGGGGCAGGGAGTAAAACCTCATAAAAAGTGAACAATCATTTTTTATATAATATATATATATATATATATATATATATATATATAATCTAAAAAAATCTTTAATTGGGTGATTCTAGGGCAACAAGAGCTCGAACTTGAGCGAGTCACGTCGCCTGTGGGTGAACTGCGAGGAACAGCCTGAAATTGCGCAGCTCCACAAGAGATTCCCTAACAATCGCATTATAACCGCCAGAGTAAGTATTGTAAATCTCACTAAAAAAATGTTATGTTATTTTATTTTATTAGAATTAATTATTATGTTAAGTGTACTTTTTTTCTCCTAATTATCTTTGTAATGTCTAAACTTTCCTTTCTCATCATACAGGCTATAATAGAACATATATTATATATAAGCATCGATAGGGCAATAATATAACTTAAACTTCTTTGATTACTTATACATTGCTTTGCTGTTGTTGTTTTCACAGTATTCCGTATGGAATTTCGTGCCAAAGAATCTCTTTGAACAATTTCGCCGTATCGCCAACTTTTATTTCCTATGCATGGTCATTATTCAAGTAAGTAATTACGTTTTAAATTACATATGTCTAATTTTTAATTTCTCATTTATTCATATATAATTTTATTCACATATATTTCTGTATTTCTGTTCCTTTAATTATTATAGACCTAAAAGAAGTATACAGTAAATATCATCAGATTTGCACAATGCATCTAATTTCCTAAACAAATAGTGATATAGTGGAAGTGGTGTCATTATTAAAAAAAAAAAATGTAATTATATCAACTATTTTACAAGACCGTGACATATAAAAACTCTAAATTATAAAACTTTATGTATTATCATTATTATTGACAGTTAGAGTCAGTAATTAAAACACTATAATTATGTATCGTACTTTGGTCCATGGTATTTGATTGTGGTCTTTTCTTATAAAATTGGTGAATATATCATAGTTTTTTTTTTATTGAGTACAAGATATCTTAAAGGAATAGACCGGAGAAAATCATAAACATTTATATCACAAAACACTTGATTGGATTTACATAAATAACATTAGTTTGTCTCAAAACCCAACAGTATAGCCTCGTAGCAGCGATCAGAAATGTCAATTTATGCAACCCGCACAACATTTTCATACTAATTTTTGCATGTTTCTGACGTCATAAACATGAATTTTCACGCAAATTGCATACTTTACAGCTTTTTCACGTTTTCTCGTGGGGCTACATTAACATTCTGGTAAAAATTGTCCTCAGTTTTGAAGATCCCATTTCGTGTTTATACATTAAAAAGCACATGTTGTTTTATGTGGTCTATGGCTTTAAAAGTTAAAATTAATTGTCTTAAAAATAGAATAACAGACAAGAACACTTTATTACAATTTTTAAGACAAACAAGCGTTTCGTTGTTTTTTAAAGTTGCTTTTGTCAATATATCCAAATAATTTCAATATTTCAAAATAATTATTATATGTATACATATACATATCATTACATAATGCCTCAAGTTTTTTCGTCAGTAAACCAGTTAGTTCTAAATTTACTTGCTAGAAATTTATTTGTTAAAATGAATTAGGTATACGAATGTCATGGCTACTGATTCACAAAAATGTTTAGCCTTGTAAAATTAAGATTTTTTTTCCAAACTTATTATTGACTTAGGAGAACATTCGTTTTTAATGCACTCCATTCACTTTTGTGTTTTATACTATAAATCGCTGTCTTTTTCTTTCCTTTCTTTTAAGCTATAACTAGTAAAGCGTTACTATGCTACACATAGTACTGTGTCAGATACAGTATGACAATTCATAACAATAAGTATAATATAGTTTTATATTATTGTTTAATAGTTTAAATTCAATTGCTCCTTGTATGACACTTTTCAAGTTATATTATACAGCATGCATCATTGAAATACAGTATACTTTTAGTACATTTATATAATTATATATACTTCGGATAAATTTCAATTACGAAATTAACAAATGATAGTCCCGTAAATTTTTAATAATAGTTGGATTACACTCTTTAAACTGAAAAATGACTATTGAAAAATTATAAAGCGTTTATTGTATTAGTAACATATGATCATATTTAATTAATAAATGAAGATTAAAACATGGGATTAGATTGATTCGAGTCTTTGAAAAGTAAATTTACCGTTTCTTTTCGCTTAATCTATATAATAGCTATGTGTAATAAAATATAATTTATATAAAATTATAGCACGAAAAATGAGATAGTAAAGATTTCGATTTTTTTCAATACTACAATGACAAAATAAAACCAAACAATAAGTAAAATATTATTTTATTTATACAATAATTCATGTATTATTTTTATTTTTAATAAATGTGCAGGTATATTAATAAATTATAAAGCAAATTAAAGATTTACTCCTGAGTTGTGACATCTGAAAATTGCACCCAGGTATCGATAGAAAGTCCTGTGAGTGTGACAACAAGTGCGCTGCCCCTGGTGTTTGTGGTGTCGGTGACCGCGGCCAAGCAAGGGTACGAGGACTGGCTGCGACATCGCGGGGACCGCGCAGTCAACAATGCCCTCGTCTCTGTCGTGCGACGTGGTTGCGTGCAGGTATACCTAATAAATAATTCATTTAGTTTGTCAAACAGTCCTCTTTTTATTGCAATTTTTTTAAGTTAAAAAAAATCTATATTGTGTTCCATAGACTTGTTGTATACATTCAAGATTTTAAAAGTAAATTACGGTTAGAACAATTTTATCGTGCCTGCTATTGATTTGAGCTTGCGCTGTGATTCCGCATGTGAGCAGGAATACAGTATAAAGGAAATATATATATATATATTTTTCGCCAATATAACTATAAGCTTATTTATTGATGTTTTTATAGATTTATAATGATTTGTTTAAACTAGAATAAAATTATAAAGTCGTTTGCCTACACATACACACAT
The DNA here is from genome assembly GCA_949318235.1 of Ecdyonurus torrentis. Classification (NCBI taxonomy): domain Eukaryota; kingdom Metazoa; phylum Arthropoda; class Insecta; order Ephemeroptera; family Heptageniidae; genus Ecdyonurus; species Ecdyonurus torrentis. The sequence goes on from OX439130.1 coordinate 25,277,261, forward strand.
ATATATATATATATATATATATATATATATATATATATATATATATATATATATGTATATTAATGCTGGGTAATGCATTATGTTCTCAAACATAGTGCTATAGCGAGCAATATCATGCAACTACAGTACACTATATATCGAGCTGATTACTTTGCATAATTATGCTCTCCATAAAAAATAGGGGACTCATGTATATGATTTACTCTGACTTCTTATATTTTACAGGATAAATAGCAATCATCGGCTTTTCATAATCTTGATATTATTTAGACTCTGACTTTTTAATATAATATTAAAAAACAATTCACATAATTACTATCTGCATTGCAGGAAACGCGTGCATGTGAGATACGAGTAGGTGAAGTAATACGTGTATCAGAGAACCAGCCAGTACCTTGTGACATTCTTCTTCTAGCTAGCAGTGACCCGACTGGATTATGTAACGTTACAACTGCAAATTTAGATGGAGAAACAAACCTCAAGGTTAGCAAAGAAAAAAAGGAATACAAAAATAGTGATGATTATTATTATTAAATTTTATAGACAATAAAGTTTTATTTTATTATTATTATTTGCTTAAAGGAATAGACAAGAGAAAAACATAAGCATTTATATCACAAAACACTTGATGGGACTTACATAAATAACTTTAATTTGTCGCAAAACCCAACAGTAGCCTCATAGCTCATAGCTGTGATCAGGAAATTCGATTTATGCAACCCACACAACATTTTCATACTAATTTTTGCATGTTTATGACGTCATAAACATGAATTTTCACGCAATTTGCATACTTTTTACAATTTTTCACTCTCTCTCTCTCTCTCTCTCTCTCGTGGGGCTACATAAACATTCTGGTAAAAATTGTCATCGGTTTTGAAGATCCCATTTCGTGTTTATTCATTAAAATGCACATGTTGTTTCATGTGGTCTAATGGCTTTAAAGTTAAGAAACGTTTGAAAATGTCACATTACATTTTAAAACTTAAGGTATGTGTTTCTTGTGCAAAGAAAATAATAATCAGGTTTAAATCGTTGATATATAGTTAACTATATCATTTTTAGTGAAAACAAGAGAAAAATATTCCAGTTAATTATCACATCGTCATCGATTTATATAAGGATTGACTATATTATCAACAATAAAAACCTTAGTCAATGTTATGTCAATGTTAAAGTGCTTCTCAGTACTATGAAAAATGCCATTACGTTAACGTTGTGGTCTATATCTTTTGATAACAAACATATCTCTGCTTAGCCAAGCTCTTATCGTTCAAAAAACTGATAGCCTTCATAATGTTTACTTTTAGGAAAAAAAATTGCAACCGTGCATTTCACAACTCGTTTTTTTTTTTTTTTTAGAAAAATGTAAAAAAAAGGTGTATTTGCCTACATAAATTTGTAATAAATTATGAATTATAGGCCTAATAAAATCTTCATGTAACAACATTATATTATTACGTCCTACATTTTTAGTTTATTTAAGTATGAAAATTATACAGTATAATATATACATATGGGGGACAAAAATAACTAAAATAAGTATGTAACAATTATGCTAGCCCATTTTTAGCACAATTTGTTGTACATAATTTATGCTATACTTCATTATAACTATGTTCCATAGCATAAATATTATGTTGAACTGCATATTTATTTATATTTTGTTCTAATATAGCATTATTTGTGCTATAATGACATAAATGCAGCATAAGTTACGTGATTTATTCTATCCGTGTATAAATCATTATTATTAATATTTTGCACGGAAAATTTCATTTCATGTTTGTAAAACTTCAAAAATTGAGGGCGGGAAAAAAAAAAAAGAAAAAAAAAGAAAAAGAAAGAAAGAAAGAAACATTATAGTTTTTATATATTATGTTTTTATTAATAAATTTAGTATTATACAGTACGTAAAATTTTACGATATAAATAATTATATTTGTTTTATTATATACGTTAAAAATGTGAATAATTAGTTATTTTTATTATAAACTTGCAGCGTAGCTTTTATGCACTTAAATAAATTATTTATTTATTTATTTATTCCATCATACATTGTAAACAATTCAAATTTTACAAAAATATACAAAAGAAGTATTATTAACTATATTATAATTAAATTAACTATATATTATATATATACTAACAAATTTACTATCATAATGTATGCACATAATTGTTTATTATAATGTTTTTATAAGGTCAATATTGAAGGTAGACGAAAATTAAAAAAAAAAAAAAAAAAATCAAAGTTGATTACATTTTATATCCAACTTAACCTTGTTATATTCTTGTTGCACTTGTATTGATCTGTCATATATAATATGTAGTAATATAAATTTTAATATGTTTTAAATTTATTATAGACTTTACGATGTCCAAGAACATTACGTTATCTACGCAACGTGGAAGAATTATATCGATTTCGAGCTCAAATTGAATGTGATCCACCTACTTCAGATCTTTACACATTTTACGGAAAGATTGAAGTGTTACCCTCTAGTCCAAATACTAACTCACCAAATGACTTGGGTTCAGTGGGTCCAGGTACCACTGAAGATGAAGTCAGTTACGAGGAAATGCAAGACATTCTGGAAATAGAAACATCAAATAAAAGTGAAGCTCTTGATACGGAGAATTTGTTATTACGTGGAGCAACATTAAAAAATACAGAATTTGTATATGGTGCGTTTTATGATTTCCATATTGTATAAATATATTTATATAATTCTTTTTTCACCGCACAGTGTAGTTTTGTTACATATTAATTGATATTTCTATTTTAGCTCTAAAATTAAGTATTAAAGTTTTGTTAATTTTTGATGGAACATGGCTTTTGTTTTTTAATTCATACTTTTATAAATTATTCCTCAATGCATTGCATTTATACACGGTCTACATAATATATTATCCTGCCATTTGTCAAATGCTCATATTTATTTTTCAAGTAGATTTTTTTTTATATATATGTATATACTGTAAATATAAACATGAAATAATACCCCCCCCCCCTCTTTTTAATTTTAAATAATATATGTAACTATAAAATTTGAATAAATAAACCATTCTTTTACAGTAGAAAAAAAAATCATTTTTAGTTATTAGATAATTATGATTGCCCATATAATCTCATATATTTATAAATACATGTATGTTGAATACTAAAATCTATGTGATTTTTCTCCAGGTTGTGCGATCTACAGTGGCCAAGAAACAAAACTAGCCCTAAATTCTATACTAACAAGTAATAAATTTTCTACAGTAGAAAAGTAAGGATTCTGAGTTTAAAAATTGATTTTGTTTTGCTATTAAGTCGGATTTATATTCAATATCTTTGTTTTTATGTTTTAGGTCAGTCAACAGGTTCCTAAAATTTTATTTAGTATTCCTGTTTGTTGAAGTTGCTTTATGCTCTGGTTTAAAATATGGTATCGAAGCTACAGAAACATTCTGTGAGTATAAATTATTCGATAAGTTTCCTTAAAAAATTAATAAAAAAATCCTTTATGTTTATTTTTTAACATCTATTTTCAGCGTCCTTTTTTTATTTAGGACCAAAGCCAACAGCAAGGGTAGAAGTGGTATTACAAGATGTGTTCTCATTTGTCGTTCTTTTTAACTACATCATTCCAATATCTTTGTACGTAACAATGGGTAAGTGAAACATTTTGTATAGTACATGATTTTTTTTAGTGAAACATTTTTTTTTTTATTATTATGAAGACATTTGTACTTGATTATTATCAACAAAAATAAATTTTTAGAACTTCAAAAATTTCTCGGGAGCTTATTTTTTGAGTGGGACTTAGAAATGTACTCGCCTGAACTCGATGAAAGAGCAATCTGTAACTCGTCAGATTTAAATGAAGAACTTGGACAGGTAAGCTGTATTTGCATAAAATAATAATTTTCTTCTAAGACGGCAAATTGACCTTTTAGTTTCTCTGATCATAAATAAAATTTTAGGTTGAGTATTTATTTACGGACAAGACTGGCACACTGACTGAGAATGATATGGTTTTCCGTCGATGCTCAGTTGATGGAGTTTGTTACGAGGAAAGAAAGGGAATTTTACTTCATCTTGGACCTGATGGTGATCCAAGACGTAGCATCAGGCAGCTCTCTACACTGCCAGTGAGTATATTTTAGTTTTACTTATTTATATAATCGTTTTTCAGTAATTCATTTATTCAATGTTAAATGTGTGTGTGTGTGTATATAATATATATTATAATAATAATATTATTATTAATTATTATTTAATATTCAGGTTCAAGGTTTTTTTCTAGATTTGAATGACCAATCGTCAGCTATATATGCAACAATAATTTATTATTATTAATAAACGCTCAAAATTTGTTTAATATCAAACTAAAAAAAAGCTTAATTGTTTTAATTTTTAGTTGCAAGTGAGGGATTTTTACCTTGCAGTTGCGTTGTGTCACTCGGTGCAAGTTGCTCCAAAACAAGAACTGGATAATGACACGCTTGAATACCAAGCTTCAAGCCCTGATGAGAAAGCCCTCGTTGAGTCTGCACAAAGGTTTTAGTTTTGTTACTTAGAAAAACAAATCTGTGAATAAATGAAAGAATACGGCAAATAAGTCATCATACATTTTTTTTCAGATGTGGCATGGTTTATATGGGAGAGGTATCAGACGAGATGCAAATAAAATATAATGGAGACCAGCAGTCAAAGTACAAAAGATTGGATATCATAGAATTTTCTTCTGGTATGTACTGTACTGTAATTGAAATAAATTATTATGCATTGTAAATTAATGCTTATAATTTTATGTGCAGATCGCAAACGAATGTCGATAGTTGTGGAAGATCCAAAGGGTCAAGTGTGGTTATTCTGTAAGGGTGCAGAATCGTCCGTTCTGCCATTATGCAAAGAAGGTCCAGTTCAAGAAACTCTTAAACACGTTGGAGACTTTGCAATGGTAAATAACTCATGCGCTGTACTTTTTTTTTATGAAGCTGTGCCTGTGATATTATATGACTATAAATATGCAATTTATAGCCTTATTTTTTAAAAATTATAATACACTGATTAAGAGTGTTATTGTTTTAAAACAGCGTGGTTTGCGTACCTTGGTGATCGCACGTCGCTTGCTGAGCGCCTCTGAGTGGCGCGAGTTGGGCGGTAAGCTACAGATGGCTCGCCAAGTTGTAGGTGCTGAACGAGCTACCTCCGTTTCCGCGGCCACCGAAGCCCTCGAGTGCAATATGGAGTTGCTTGGAGCCTCCGGCGTGGAGGATAGATTACAGCCTGGGGTGCAAGAAACACTGGAAAGTTTGAGAGCGGCGGGTATCAAGGTATGGGTGCTCACTGGGGACAAAGTGGAGACTGCAGTCAACGTGAGTTTCTCGTGTGGTCATCTCAAGCCAGGTACCATACAGCTAACCATCACTGAACAGAAATCATCAGCAGATTGCCTTGCAGCTCTACACACAATGCAGTAAGTCTAGCTTTTATATCAGATGGATTTGATTATTTATAGTGATTTATTATCTTATAAATTTTTATTTTATATTATATATATTTATATTATTTATAAAAATTTAGTGATCTTAAGTTTTTATTTTTTTATTTTTTAGAGCACAAATCTCCGCAGAACCTGATGCACAATTTGGTCTAGTAATTGATGGTCTCAGCCTTGCCCTTGCCCTCAAGTTTGGGCCTGATTTGCTGCGGGAAGTAGCTGCCGCTTGCACCACTGTACTTGCTTGCAGACTGTCTCCTCTGCAGAAATGCGAGGTTATATTATACTAATTTTCCAAATTATTCCAAATACTATAAAAATGTATTTAAATATAAATTTTTTTTTTTTTAAAGATATATGAAGTAAAAATAAACAATTTTAAAATATTTGATATTCTAGGTAGTGCAATTAATGAAAGGGCACCCAGGAAAACCTATTACAGCTGCGGTAGGTGATGGTGCTAACGACGTATCAATGATTCAGGAAGCTCACGTTGGAATCGGTAATTAATTTTTTTTAAAAAATGAGACGATTAACAAAGGAAAAAGATAGTATTTCCAAGAATAAATTATTTGTATATTTTTCAATGACTTTTTTGTTTTGCTAAAACAAAAACTTTTGCTGTTTTCAACATAACTTTAAAAGTACTCTATAGTATAATAATAAATTATATGACACGTTATTATATAAACTGGTTTCTATATGTTTATATACGAACGAGATAGTTTATTTTTTATTATATATTATAGCAGTTTAAGCTAATTTTAAAAGTTAAAAAACAGGGATTATTTAAAAACTTAGCAAGAAATCAGAAAATGTTACTAATCGTTTGCACTTATAGTAGCATACATATATGCTACAACTTATTGAACACAGATAAGAATTGCTTTTTGGTGCTACTTTGTCTTTGATAAAGTAATCTATAATTACATTTATAAACATATCCACCAAATTCATATTAATATTGGTTTTAAAGGTATCATGGGCAAGGAGGGAAGGCAAGCAGTACGGTGTTCAGACTTTGCAGTGCCAAGATTTCAATTTCTACGTCGTGCTCTCTTGGTTCATGGTCATTGGTATTACCAGAGAATTTCAATTCTCGTTCAATACTTTTTCTACAAGAATGCTGCATTCATAACACCACAAGTGCTATTTTCTTTCAACAGCTTATATTCTACCCAAGTAAGCAAACTAAGACACACATTTCTCCCTTTCATATTTCTATCTAAAAATTGCGCATGCAAAATTATTTTAATGATTTTTTTTTTGTATATTGCACTCAACATTAAACTTTACATTCATAATGTTTCATAAATTTTATGCAAACGATTTGACATATTTTTATAAATTTTAAAAATTATTTACTATGAGATTATTGGAAGTCTATATAGTAAGTAACTTGTATACGGATCTATTTTAATGAGAGAGAAAAAAATCACGTATTTACATTGTTTTAAAGTGTGGCCTTTTGTTTTTAATATTCAGTCACTGTACGACTCATTCCTGCTCACCTGCTTCAACGTATTCTACACGTCACTTCCTGTACTTTTGTATGGTTTGATGGAACAGGACCATCCAGCATCAGTTTTACTTGATTTTCCAGAACACTATCGTTCCAATTCACGTAACGCCCTTCTCACATGGCCAAAATTTATTGGCTGGACTGTTCTAGGTAAGTTTTTTTTTATTAACAATGAAATTAACAGTTTTTTTTTATTACAAATGTTGTTAATGAAATTATATACTATACAGTTTATATATTATGTTATTAAAAAAAATCAATTCAATTCAAAATAAGTTTTATATTGCAAAAATAATAATAATAAAAATACATATTTGAGTCTAAGTAAAAATACAAAATTTATAACCAAGTCTGCCAAAGGTAAAATATTTTTATTATTATTATAAATATTATATTAAAATATTATTTAATTTTTCATCCTGTGAGTTAGGCAACTTATTGATCAGATATGTAGTACAGGGTTGCCTATTTACAATATCTGCAGGGGCGAAGCAAACAAAATTAGTGTTTGTCTACGTATAATTAATATTATTCGAAATTTAGACTATAAAATCTGCAGATTTAATTTATATTTTACTCTAATTGAGTCTGGAATTTAAAAACTATTATTTGTTCGCAACTTTACTTGCTCCGGGCTATATTTTTATTTTTACTATTATTTTCTTTTATGGTAAACTCATTTAACAAATATTTTCCTCTTTATTTTCCCACTATTATCTTAAATTTTTAGAATTATTAAAAAATAACAAAATCTCCTTACCAGGTCTATGGCATGCAGTTGCAATTTACTACGGCTCATGGTTGATGGTAGGTGCCAATAGTATTTCAATTCTCTGGGATGGCACTGACACTGGTCTTTGGGTATTCGGCAATATCGTGTTCCACTGTGTAGTTTTTGTAGTCAACCTCAAACTATGGTTCTACAGTAGATACTGGACATTCTTCTTTGTTGGATCAATTCTTATCTCCATGTTTGGCTACGTTGGTCTCACTGCAGGATACTGTGCATTTTTCTTGTAAGTTTCTACGTATATACACTACGTCAATATATTTCAGTTAATCAATTTAAAATTGACAGAGATTTTTCAAAACAATTGTTTAATTTTATATATTATTATAGTTTTTGTTTTTTAAAGTGTAATAGATCGCAAGAGATAAAACAATACCTTAATTATGATTACAGCGGTGGTACTACTAAGGATATGTATATGGCATACGTTGCACTACTTGGATCTCCATCATTTTGGCTGCTCACTTTGGTCTTATGTATTGCGGCCATGGTGCCTGATCTCGCCCTCACCGCTTGGGACAATCTCGTGCCCCCAGAAAAAATATCATGGACAAAATTTAAGAAGGTAAAATTTCAATATTGTGTATAATTAATCTCTCTAGATCTATAAAGTTATACCATGGTTATACTTTTGTAAATATTTTTTTTCAGGCAATCAAAAAGAAGGGAGTTCAAACTCGACGAGTCACTAAAGTCATCTTCAACAAGAGTAAAGGGCAATTGAAAATTAGTTCTCTTCATGACAAAAATATTGCCAGTGGTGTGTCGTAATGTAGATATAGACTTAATTGTTAGAAACAAAAATTCTAATCATGAACACAATTTGAATGAATGTTTTGTACTGAATAATTGACAAAGACGTATAAGAAAGAAAGAAAAGTAACATCTGTGACTCTACGACAAGAGCTGTACTGATATATTTTATAAATCAGCAATAATGCAATTAATTATGCATGTTATATAATATACCATATACCACCTATATATAACAAGAAATATGTATATATATATATATATATATATATATATATATATATATATATATATATATATATATATATATATATATATATATATATATATATATATATATATATATATATATAATATATATATATATATATATATATATAATATATTTCTATATAATGAGAAAATGTCAAACAAATCTTAAAAAGTTGAATCCTATTAGGTTCTATAGGTATAGTTCATTGTGATAATATTTATATTTCAATTGTATCTATAACTAAAACACACTATAAATATTTTTAAATAATAAGTATAATAAGTGAACAAAATTGTGTGGTGCAATTTGATTTTCCTAATGCGCAGCGTGAGAAATAATTAGAAAGGGACAGATTGAAACCCAAAGTATTTGCTTGAATTTATTTATTATTATTCTATATTATGTACAGTATATATGCATATTTTATTACTATATTACAAAGTATGTGATTATTTTGTTATTTATGAGAATACGCAGTTACGTAAAATATCATATTATATACCATGCGCATATATACTTACTTACTGTATAATACTACCGATTGCAACAAAAAAGTAATATGTGTCTATTTATAGGAGCATTTATGTATTTATGGAGTGCCAATTTTTTTAAAATCTTATGTTTAATTATTACGGTAAAAAAATGTAAGTAAATAGTTTTTTTTTTTTTTTCATATAAAGTTCCTATTCAAATGTTGCCTATTTTTGTATAGGTCTAAAAAAATACCAAAATAATAAAGTATGTTTATATTTTTATATCATAAGCGCTTAATTGTTATTTATATATTATATTCTCTGTTCACTCAGCATGTTTAAACCATATGTTTGAACATAATCTATGCTGTAAATAAAAATTGTTAACACTTAAATATAAAAATTATGAGGGATTTTAACATATAAGAGAATTTTAATGTTTCTCGCTTAATTTAATTCCTTTGAACCTTTATGCTTCAAGAAATCTAATAGAATTATATTAACTTATCAAGCAACAATATTATTTACACTTTTTCTTAATTGCGTCAATTTAGTTAGTTATGATTATAATTGCATTGTTATTGCCCCCCCCCCCAAAAAAAAAAAACTCGATTGGTTTTTATATCATACCCATTTAATTCTTAGACAACCGAAAGCTTGTCACTTTTGCTTTTCACAATATTTTAAATTAATTTTACAGTTTCTAAAAAAAAAAAAAAAAAAAAAAAAAAAAACATTAAAAAAATAAATGTAACAATAATAAAACATCCTTTCCATAAAGGATATCATTTACGTGTAATTTAGTGAGCTGCCGTATTATATAGCCCATATTGAAAAAATCAGGTGCTTTATAATTTGAGGATTTATTTACTTAATTTTTTTTTGTACTTTGATGCGATTAGACTGATGAGAAGTGATTTTAACTATAAAAGCTGCGGTATAAATAAGAAAGAAAATTCTTTTATGTTACATATTTATGTTGAATATTATGATGTACAACAAAAACATAATATTAATTTCAAGCATGCAAAATTTTTGGAGAAGATGCGACGATACCTGGCAAAATTTTGAATTATGCGACTTCATTGAAATTTTACTCGCACATACCCATCCCGTAAAAGGACTTATCATGGGAATTCCAATATATATATATTTTTTATGATGGTTATAGGAGGTTTTTGAAATTTTTATTATATGTATATAGTCATGCTTATATATCGCCGACTTATATTAATTACAAATTTGCGCGGCGCGCAAACAGTCAATCACAGGCGGTGCGGGAAAGCTTTACATTCTTATAATATTGAATTCATAAAAGGCGACGCAATGAGCACTTGGGAAAATTGCAAATTTTGTCCATTCTGAAAATTAGCAATATTTTTGAGAGCAGTTTTATTGATATATATATTATATTTATATATATGCTGTTAGTGTAAACACCTGTTAAAATCAAGTGTTGAATTGGAGTTTCAAGTATATATGCAAGAAAAATAGTAAAAAAAATAAATCAAAATAATATTGGTAATAATAATAAAAAATAAACATTTTTTTTTTCAAAGAAATAATATATAGGGTGGTTTCATTCATGTTAAAGTCGACGTCATATGTGAGTACTAAATAACATTGGCCGGTATAGGAAAATGGCACATTTTGCCAGTTTAAAAATACTTCGCAATTTTTTGGAGAGCATATTGATCAAGCTGTTATAACGTTATAACGACAGGTTGAATTAGTACCTCAAGAGTATGCAAGAAAAATAATAATGACCTAATGACCAAAAAAATAGCTAATTTTTCAAAGAAAATAGCCAAAAACTACGTTTGTCCTATGCTGCATGAGCAATATATGTTATTCATTATTGCTCAAGAAGAGCATCGAAAAGCATTGAGAATGACGTCATGCGTACACACCCTATATAAGCGAAGCGGTGCGCATTTTTGGGACCATATATTTTATAATACTTTATTAAAACTTAAATTTAGTATATTATATAATAATTTTAATATGTATATATGCGCATATGCGCGCGGACACTTTAATTTTATTTATATATAAATTTTTTTATATATATATATATATATACATTATACATACACATAAACATAGAAATATCTGCTGTAATATAATTAAACTCACCAAGGCTGTCATAAAGTAAAAAGAAAAAAATGTAATATAAAATAATAATTATTATTTTAATAAAATATACGATGAAAAAAACATATAATATATAATCCTAACCCAGTAAACCACAGTTTTTCACAAGTAGTTTGCAAGTACTTTTCCGATGTAAGAGTGTCACTCCCAGCTCATGTGACGTCACTGGTACTGACATTCTTGCATCGGAAAAGTACTTGCAATGTACATGTGAAAAAACTGTGGTTTACTGGGAAGTAATATCTATATCTACCGAATCAAAAAGCAGTCGCGCCGCGCCCTAGGTCCGACGGACGGTAGTCGGTAGTCAAAGCGCCTTCAAAAATTTTCGTCAAAAAGCCATACCACGCCATCTCTTTATGAATTATATAAATAGAAACACTGCACTGCAACTCTGTGTTTGTGTTTGTTGAAAAAGTTTGAGGAAGGGGAAAGGGGAGAGCATGATACAATAAAGATAGATATGATCGACGTTGGACGAGTTCACGCACAGATCTGCGCATGACGTCACACAGCGGACAAATACATTGCAAGGGTACCCCCAAACCCTGAAGAACCATTAATTCCACATACTTCTGATTAAACTTCAGAAATTTGATGCCCTGTTCCACAAAATCGATGTCGATTTACTAAGAACTGCTATCTTCGATTACCGATATTTCCTTTTGTATTCCCGCAATTTAAGGTTAAATTCAAAACACTCTCCGATTATTTCGTACAGGTGCTAGGAATAAATGCGCAAAAAGTCTAGCAAGCGTTTGCGCAGCTCCGGTGCGCGTAAAAGTTGACAAACTGGAGACATGCGCAGAACGAGAGTGAGGTGAGAAACTCGTTTCTGCGCAGGTAGCTATTAAAAAGTAATTTTGTGAACACTCTCAGTCAGCTCTCGATGATTTTGCGAACACACACCAATCTGCGCTTGAGCACCCCCTGGGGGAGAGCACGGCTAGAGACCCTTAACAGAGAAGAGACAACCTCATGTTTTAGGCAGACCTGCATTACATCAGGTTAGCAAACATTACAGGAAGGACTGTGGCGTCGGAACCAATCAGATTTGAGAGATTGTTAGGGTAGCCAATCAGAACGCTAGAAAGTTTGGGTACTTTTAGCGGGCCTTTCAAAACAATGTATTGCAGGTTTGCCTAAAACATGAGGTTGTCGCTTCTCTGTTAAGGGTCTCTAAGCACGGCCGGAGGCCAGAGCACGGCCCGGCACGGCAGACGAGAACAAAGAAGGAACCAAGGAGAGAGAATCTGCAGCAAACGAAACGAGGGGCAAAAGGGGAGGGACAGCCAGGTACGTTGGAAATGGACAGGTGTCACGGTATGGATCACGAGAAGTTGTGTATCGTGTGAATTGCAAATTATTTTGTAGATTCATTAATATAGTGCAGCATCTGAAACTACGTAGTAACTTCTAATGCATTCAAGGTGCAAAAATTTATAATTTTTATGGTGGTTGTGGACAAGCGTTCATCATTTATACCTTAAAAAAAAACAGGTCACATATGTGAATTAGAAAAGGTACGCCTCTTTGGCGGCGCTAGTGAGGCCTTCAGAGGTGTGTCTGGCGTGGCTTTTTAACATTTTACTGTATATTATTATTATTATTATTCAATTACATATGTATGTTCGATATTTATTCCATATTTTTGTGTATGCCCTTTCGCAATCTCAATATTTATTTTACTATGGTTAAAAAGTATGGAATAGCCCAATGTTTGCCATGTGGGAGTGGCCCACATTATAAATATTTATCTGTAACGGCAACTTATGTTATGTACATATATGTACATACATACAAACAAAAATATAATTATTTATTTTATTTATTAAACACCATGGTGTACTTTTATACATATATATTTATACATTTCACTCTATAAGTCTACATTTTTTGCATATTGACTTAATGATAGGGTCCGAGATGGACACTGAAGTAAATGGTACCTAGTACATAGGCCACCACATACATAACAAACATACACATTTATCATTACACTCGTGATATTCTTTAATCTGACAGATTACATGGTGGAAACCATGCACCGCATAACGGGTAATAACATGCCTGTCTGTACAGTTTGGGCCTTTCCACCCATTAATATTAAAATATTAAAATATAATTATGATATACATATTATGTATGGTGAACACTGTGTGACAAAATTCTGCTCGTTTTTCTTATTTTTTATGTACAGTATACACAGTAGATGATACAGTAGTCCATCTCCTATACTGGGAATGTCAGATCAAAAAACGCGCCATAATTCCGACTGGGTGAAGCGGGCTGAACTAAAAGTAACTGAAGTAACGTTACGCGTGTAGTTCAGCCTGCTTCACCCAGTCGGAATTATGGCGCGCATTGATCTGACATTCTCATGCAGTATAGGAGATGGACTACTGTATCATCTACTGTGTACAGTATACAGTATGTATGTACATATATATGATATCATACAATGTATGTATTTGTCGAGACTCAAGGATTAATAATTAATATTCATATTGCTCAATGTAATTTGATGGTCATGCATATACGTAGATATGTGTATATGTACATACATAGTAATATATAATTCCATAATACTCAGTACAGTATATATATACCAATGGAATTATATTACATACCCTATACCATCAAATAAGTAAGAAGCCTATAAGCATAATACACATAGCGATAAACGCATGCCTTCAAACTTAGGTAAATTTTTGTATCACATTTAAAGTATGGTACAGTACGTGCCTCATGCTTTTTATTGTCACCTTTAAAAAATAATAATTTTTAAACTTACTGGTACTGTTGCTTATATTTTCCTAAAATATAATATATTTGGTGATTATCATCTACATTATTATTACTTTTACTGTATTAAGATGTCCGTTTCAATCCTGGCGGACAAAAGGCCCTATGATATGATGGCCCTGTGTGCCGCTCGCCGATATGCTTTACCTGTTCGCACAGCCAGGGTCTTTTGTCCGCGGACCTTCTGACAGACATTCTTTTCTCCCTTATTGTACATGTTCTATAGTTTCCCCCATGTCCTATGCGATAATTAACAAATCAAAATTCTGCAGGAAAATGGGGAAATTCTAAATTCTTATCCTTTAGCAGGGCAGAACTATCCTTTGAGTGATAATTGTGATAACTGCTGTAGTTATTGACTAATAAAGGAACAATTGTTTTGAGGCCGACTCTAAGCGATTTTGCTCACATCTGCTGCCGTTTCTACTTAATGTGCATGCGCAGTATGTCGAAACAGAAGCGGATGTAAACGAAATCGCTTAAAGTCAGCCTCAAAACAGTTGTTCCTTTATTAGTCAATAGAACTCAGAAATTTATATGTTACATGCCGTATATTATCATGTACCGGTATACTGTACACTGTTACAAAAGTTGAAGCTAATAATAATACAGTACAGTAATACAGTATATAGTAGTAATAATAATGATTATAAAGACAATTTTTGTCACTACGATTAAAATAAAGCATTCATTTATATAACCTTTATTCAAGCTTGTTTTATATTATGTGCAGCTAAAATATACACTCACTCATATACATGCATCACATGTATGTATATAGAACAATGTATCATATTTTCATGTATATTTTATGTATTGTGTGTGTAGGATGAAAAAAATGAATAAAAATAATTTGGAATTTTGAATATCAGTTGTTCCAAATAGAAACCTCGTAAAGGTGATTTTTTTGTCATGCAAGATTTAAGGTTGCAAGACAAACAAAAAAACACTACAATGACGTCTCCATTTGGAATAACTGAGATGTTAATTCTACTATGTAGTCATCGGCAGAGATTTTTTTTCCACATAATCTACAAGCCCCCCCCCCCCCCCCCCCCTTAAATTAAATAAAAAATATCGACCTACTGGTAACTGTGGTCTAGTAACTGATAAACTAGTACGGTCTGTCGATAACTAGTACAATTACCATATAAATCAGGATAGATTAAAGAATCAGTAAACAAGAAAGAAATAATTATATATAAGAGTTTCAAATTTTAGTTTATTGTTATTATTATTTTATATAATGTTGGTGGTATATTAGTAAGAAGTCTTGAGGTAGCTGTCACAAGTAATGCAACTGAGTATAGAAACTAACTATGTAATCATATACCTGTACATCCTATATATTAAAACTATCTCTGTTGCACAGATGAGTGGTTCACCCACACCTACAAAAAAAGAACCCCAAAAAGGTTCTCCGGGTTGGGTACGATTTGAAGAAGATGAAGGACCAGATGGTGATACCCCTGCTAAAGACAAGTCTGCTAATGCTACTAATGGCACAGTTGATCAAGCTGAGGTAAAACCATAATAATGTCATAGCTACATTTCATCATTATTGGCATATTTGTCACCAAATGTGCCTGTGTGTTTTAATATACGTACAGTCAATTTGGCTTACTTTTTACATGACTTACCTTGTAGCGCAGTGGTATGTGAACTGGTTTGACAAGCAAGAGATAACAAATTTGATACTCACAAGCCAGTGGGTATATGCGGCCTTTTCAGAAGTCATGTTTTGCACTGAATGTGCTCTCGTGTTCTCTGCACATTGGTACCTGTGTGTCACAAGTTAATTAAATGGTAGGAGATGTGGCTAGGCTTGACAGGTCTATTCATATATCCGGCCAGTCCGGTATCTCGGGACGGTTCACCAATCCACCTCGTCTCATTATGTTCTAGTAAATCACACTTTGTTGGGTTTATCCTGTTGTGTGGTGTAGAACTTATTTTCATTGTTACTTAAATAAACAACTTTCACTTCTAGTACATACATCTTTGTATGGTTTTAAAAAGTATAATATCACATTTTTTTTTTACAGTCATCACAGTATAGTGGTGCCATCATTCAACCTGAGACTGCACATGTAAGCTTAGATCGTAGTTTGAGTCGAACTGCCACAGTTCCTGCTGCTGGGATTACTACTCCTAGTAAAGCAGATGTAGCCATCTCAATACCATCTCCTCAGCAACCACTTCATGTTCCTGCAATACCTCCAAGCACTGCACCAGATTTGCGCACTATTGACCTCGGGGGAACCCACGTTGCTAATGGAGCTCTACATGGAGGAGTTTCTTCAATTTCTGGAGCCACTGTAATATCTAGACAAGGTTTTGGTAAGTAATTTCTTAACATGCCAAATTAAAATTTATGCTGCAAATTTATACTTTACCACAATATATCCCTGATACCATAATTTAATTTTTAGTTAATTTTTAACTGAGTGAAATACTGTAGGCCTATATATATATATATATATATATATATATATATATATATATATATATATATATATATATATATATATATATATATATTATCGTAATTAATGTTTAGCCTACAGTTATAATGAATTGGCATTTTCCCACATGTATTTACTAATTTTGGGTAATATGTAATATCTTGACAGCTTTATCAAAAAAGTTCATAAATTTCTATCTTAGTTTGTCTATTATTGAATCTTTTTATCTGTAAACTATATTGCAAATTTGTTTCCCTCCCCCCTTAATTATCATAGTTTAATTGATAATTATATAAACATATGTGACAGGAAAAAATTGAATAGCTGGATTGAAAAAATTGGAGAAAATAATTGAGCAAATGCTCACCTCCCTTTCCTCATTTTTTCGGTCCTTTTTTCGGTCCTTTTTTTTTTTTTTTTTTTCCCCTTATTTTTTTATTACTTTTTATTTATGAAGTATCACAAATTTGATTTCTCATTAATACGTTTAACTAAGTAAAATTTTCTTATTAGTCAATGGAGATATAATTGTCACACTGCTACCTGTAAACACAAGATGGCCGGATAACACCAGCAAAATTCCGTCCCGAACTTGTTCCAGAAGAACTTATGGCACAAGGCTTAACTGTATGTTTATTTTAATTTATTCTATATTTATTTAAATATTATGATATTAATAAAAATAAAACATTGTAATTAGGTATAATAAATTTTAAAGTTTCTATTAAATAAATAGTCATACTACATAATATATTTGAGGGAAAAAAACATCGTGGTTGATATATAAAAGCTTTAAAAATATATATAAAAAAATACAATACAATAGTGTACGTAGATGGCTTAGAGCCTGTTAAATTAAAAATTCTCTAATTTTTAGATTATTAGGAAATGGGATCATCTAGCAAAGAAGTATGCTATATAATATTTATAAAATATTGTTAAGAGACTGGGTAATACTGTGTCAAAAAATACACACTTGGTTCCCTAACACACCAATGGCTGCACACACTAAACAATGTTAATTTAGAAGAAATTATTGATTTATTTGATTCTGATTTTATATAATATGATAATACACAAATTTAAAATACAGTTATTATAATAGGCCTATATTTCTATTGACAAGTTTTTTTTTTTTTTTTTTTTTTTTTTAATAATTCTAGTATAAGTTTTGATTTTCTTATTAATTTCTTGTAAATTTTTGCAGCTGACAGTGGAAGATTATGTCCACGTTATGGAATTATTGACCAATGATGTCCGTTTCACACTATATAATGTTTGCTACAAACGCGTACTTGCACTCTGGGTTCTGTTAGCCTTCACTGTACTTCTAATCCTGCTTTTCTCTGGAGTTACGGGTCTCACATTATTTGGCCTAGGAGTGCTATGGCTCATAATTAATGCTGCAGCAATTGTCATCTGTATGTGGGTTAAAATCAAGGTGAGTTGTAATTCAAAATAATGCATAAATGGTTTTGTCAAAAATAATTGTTTTTTCAATAGTTACTGTATTATAAATTATACTCAAAAGTAATGAAATGGTTTAAAATATAAGTATTTTTTCAGTGAATATAGTGTATTCATGTAGGAGAAAAATGCTATTTTTATTCATTGCATTTTTTTTTTATCCTCAATAAAACCTACTTTCTTATCAGTATATATTTTTTTATTATTATTATTGTGATTGCACAATATAAAAACTTTAATCTCTTTGTACATGACCTTCTTATACTTATGAAAGCAAACAAGAAATGTTATAGTATGTTTGTTGTGTAAAAACAAATAATTGTAATCTTTTATCTAATGAATTGTTAGTACTTTTTATTTCCAAACACAAAAAATGGTGTAAATTAATGATAATAATTTGATTACTTTTTACAGTTAAATCACAATCTAGAGCGCTGCATGGCAACTGTAAATCGTCACTTACTGCGTCACAAAATTTTACTTGGTTTGGATGATAGAGGAAAGTTATCTTGTCATAAAGTCAACTTATGTTTCATCTATTTTGATACATCAGAATGTGTGGTAAGATTATCTTCATTTTATTATTACTGTATTTGTTTGTAATAATAAAGAAAAGGATAGAATTACCAGCAAGGGTGTCTTACCACAGTAGAAGTTCTATGGAGAGGTCTAAATTTCCTGTGGTAAAGTTTTTTGTTATAAAAAAGTTCATTTCATAACTGAGAGCTTTTGTCATGTATTATTAATGACATGATTTACTTGATAAAAATATATAATTAAGAAAAAATCGACTTTGCGATAGGTTGATAATTAAAAGATAGATAGAAACACATAAAAAAGAGAGGTAAAAGATTTTTTGGGAATGGGAGATAATGAGCTTACCCAGGCCGAAATATGACGCTTAGTGAGCCGTATGCATGGTGGTATGAACTAGAAGCTCATAAGCAAATAGAGATTAGTTAATTAGAGGATTTTTTTGGCTTACAAAAGTAAATTAATTAGCAAAAACGTCACACCAAAATACTCGGCGCGGCTCTCTCTAACCATGGACAACGCTGTTTCGGCCTACTGGGCCTCATCAGCATGGTGAGGAGAGAGAAGCAGTGATCTACCAGAGAGTAGCCCTGGTCAGAGATCGACTGCTGGAGTAGCATAGACTGCGCGGCCTTATATACCCGCAGCCTCGGTGAACGCTTAGCGTCCACCGCGGATTGGCTGCTACTCCGAGGCGCGCCAAATATTTGAAATGCAACGAATATACCAAAAAACAAACTTTATGTAAGCCAGGGAGTAGAAAAATAGAAAGATAGTGGGATAAAATAGAGGGTAAAGATGGACAACACAAAAGAGAGGAAAAGGAAAAAATAATCGACATTGCGATAGATACAAATATATAATTAAGAAAAAAATCGACTTTGCGATAGGTTGATAATTAAAAGATAGATAGAAACACATAAAAAAGAGAGGTAAAAGATTTTTGGGGAATGGGAGATAATGAGCTTAGTTCAGGGACCCCGCAAAAGAGAGAGAAAAATATTCAAACCCAGGCCGAAATATGACGCATAGTGCGCCGTATGCACGGTGGTATGAACTAGAAGCTCGTAAGCAAATAGAGATTAGTTAATTAATTAGAGGATTTTTTTGGCTTACAAAAGTAAATTAATTAGCAAAAACGTCACACCAAAATACTCGGCGCGACTCTCTCTAACCATGGACAACGCTGTTTCGGCCTACTGGGCCTCATCAGCATGGTGAGGAGAGAGAAGCAGTGATCTACCAGAGAGTAGATCACTTTATTTACTTGATAATGTCATTAATACATGGCAAGTGCTCTTAGTTATGAAATGAACTTTTTATAACAAAAAACTTTGCCACGTGAGACTTCTACCTCTCCATAGAACTTCTACTGTGGTAAGGCCCTTGCTGCTAATTCTATCCTTTTCTTTATTATTACCTATTGATCCTAACTGCAATGTTTTTTTCCTTTAATTAATTACTGTATTTGTTACTCAGTTAAATACTGATTGTATCAGAATCAAGATCTTTGAGTCTCTCTAACATAAAATACCAAGCATTTTGCCTTTCTTGTTGTGATATACTTTTTTATCTACATAGAAAAAACTGCAAGAGGTGATAGATAGTGAAGAAAGGGTCGGTCGTGTTGTGGGACGTGAAGAGACTGCAGAGGAGAGAAGGCAACGACAGCAGCTACAGCAACGTATGGACATTGATGACAGTGATATTATCATCCAGGGAGCTTCTACCACGAGATTGTCACGTAAACAGGTATACAATATTTCCTTGTTTGCATATACACCCTAGCTTATTTTTACAACAGTTCTTGTCTTTTACTACTCAAATACTAACCAAATATCAAAATATCAAATCAGATATCAAATATCTAATTAACATGTATTAACCTTTTTTTTTTTTTAATCCTATTACATGTTCATGTAACAATTCACTTTTAGTTAAAATTTTACAGCAATACTAATGTTTAAAAATCTTTTTATGTTTTTAAATTTTAAAATAAGTGTGATTTATTTATGAGTATGATATTGATGTTGTTAAGGTAAGAGGAGAACGAGTAATGCTACGTTATTTACAACGTTGGGCAAAAGATTTTCTACGCAGACGTCTAGATTGGACATTAGATGAAACTGGAGGCAATCCTGCATGTCCGAGGCACCTTGCTCGTGCTTTGTGTCCATGTCAGTACATGGAAGAGTACTTACGTAACAAACCAACAGCTGCTGCACGCCACAGTCACGCCTTCTGCCCATGCTGTTCACTGTGGTGTGCACAGCAAGGCATAGAATAAATAGACAATCTACAATAGGACACTTGGTAGTTTATGCTTAGGATATAACTATAAGACTCTAGGTGGGGGAATATGAGGTTGTTCTGAAGGATTATAATGTTTTGTTGTTCATGTATATTATAGATTAGTTTTGTACATTGAGTGTCAGCTCATGGTAATACATAATTACTCAATGTGTATACCAACATTCCACAAGTTGAAAAATTAATACTAGTTTAGTTAATAATTACTAAGATTTGTATATGTGCTATACTGCTAATATTAATATATATAGGCCTATATATATGTAAAATGCCATGCTAATTTCTCATAATTTAATTAGTACTTTGTTTCTAAATAACTTTTTCCAACAATTAACAATACATGTGTTTTTAACTATAGAACAGTTACACATAGCTTTACGTATATAAATAAATTTATATATATAATATATATATATATATATATATAGGTATAGGTATATTATATAAACATATATAAACTGTGGTTACTCTCTGTGCATGCTTCATTTCTTCCTTTCTTTAAATTTTTAAAAAGAAAAACACTCAACTGCAAGCTTCTTAATTAACTTTCTCAAAATATCAAATTTGAACAATTTTCTCTGGTAATAACTTGTATTAATATAAAACATCAACAAATTTTAATGTGTTTTTTAAAGTTACTAAAATTCATATTGGTGCTTATAATGCCAATATCTAGTATGTCTAAAAATATTTTTCACTAATCATTGCAATTAGCAACACACAGCATAGCTGTGCTTAAAACTTTTATATATATATATATATATATATATATATATATATACCTATATATATATATTAATTTCTTGATTTAAATGATAAGATTAAATTTCACTTGTACTTATAAATGATAATTTTCATTGACATTTTTAATTATCAGCTCCCCCCCCCCCCCCCCTCCCAAAAAAAATCCTGTTGTTTAGTTGTATTAATCCAATAGTAGAAGCAATCAGTGAAAATGTCCATATGGAGTATTTACAAATACAGTTACAATAAACTTGTGGTAATACATTTTCTTATTAAATCTTGTTGCTTGCTGGTGAGTGTGGTATATTACATAATTTAGCAAGCACATATTCTAAGCACAGCATGTGAAAAGCTGCAAAGTTTGCTGGGTACTTGGTACAAGGTATGGTGTTTGTGTTGTATGTGCACAGGGTCGTGCTGAGATGTTGATGCTACGCTACTCACAGCGCTGGGCCAAACTCTACTTGAGAAAACTCCTTCCTCTGATGGCTCCTCTCCCTGCCTCTACTCCTTCTTCTTCTTCTGGCCTGTCAGCCATACCACCTAGACATTGTCTGCAAGGACGCTGTCCATGCCACTTCATAGAGGAGCATCTTAAATACAAGCCATCAGGCAAGTTAACATTGCACAAATTCTTCACTCTGCCTAACTTTGGGTTTAAATAAATGAGATTTAAGTCATGGGGGAAAAAAAATGTTGTAGCATCAATTTTAAAGACATTTAGCTGTTTTTTTTCACAATAATAGAAAACAAAATGATTGTTGTCAGGGTTATTAAAATGTACTTTTAATTTTAGATTTTCTATGATGCAGCTAATTATTTATATAATTTTTTTTAATTTTTTTTAACCTGTTTTCAATTAGGGTTTAATGAGTAATGTATAGGGATGCATTTATATGGTAATTGTTATTTTTTGAGTGAGTTTTTACATATTTTTTTAGTGTTATATAAATTTTTATTAATGGTCTGATGTATTTTAAAATTTAATTTTTAAGCGATGTTTTATGAAGTGGAAAACATTTTTTTTAATGTTTCATGCAATATGACAAGATTTTACTTTCCATAAGTACAATATTCTTTGTAATTATGTACTCCAAATATTTTTACATTGCAATTTATATCTATAAAGCTATTGGGCTGCAGTATTTCTTTCTTTACTATTATTATTATTTTTTTATCTTGCTCTTTATAATCTTTATTGTGCAATTATCTTTTTCTTTATTATTATTACTCTTGTGCTATTTCTTAATGTTTATAAATAACACTTGGGCACAGGGAGCACATTTACTAACATAATGGTTTATGTGGGGATCTAATATAACTAGTCTGTTTTCGTTTCTTCTATTTCACGTCATCACAGTAAAAAAAAAAATAAATAAATAAAAAAAAAAAAAAAAAAAAAATCATATAGATAATAGATAGAAGTAAAATATTTTTAGATAATGAAATGCAACTATTTACAAGTTATTATACACTTCAAATCCGTCCATAAATTTGTAAGTGATTATATTTATATATACCCTAATATTATAGTAAATTTTCTATAGAAGTATTCTAACAATCATTTCAAAAGTAGTTATTTATTTTATTCCATTTACACAATATTGTTAAAAAAAATTAAAGTGCAAGTTATGATAAACTGTATTATGATATACCTATTGTAAAATGAATATTTATATAAATAAATTTACCATTTGGTAACTTTTTTTAAGTAAAACACTGATTTATATATTTTTTTATAGTTCATTACTATGTACATTATACTAAATAATTTAATACACATGATCCTATTTAAAATAAATATTATAAATACATATTTGTCATGGTAAAACTAGTAAATACAATTTTTGGAATATTGTGTTTAAAATTTACTAGTGTACATTTTGCTCTCTTGAATTTATGATATAATTAATTTAGGAAAATAATCATTGCCGTTAGCTATGATATAATTAAATGAAAAAGACAAAGGAAACCAACAAAGGACCTTGTGAAGCAAGTCGTGTAATTTTATGATAATCTTGCTAGCTCGGAGATTATAAATGCATACTGGATAGCTTTCTGTCCTAAACTCTAAGGGAAATGGATTGTATGTGTGTGTGTGTGTGCCTTTGACTGTACAGACATGGAGAGACACTGTCAATAATGAACCATGATCATTCATAGTTTATCTCTAGTGTCTACATGGACTACAAAGGCGAACACACTCACACATTTACTTTATTCCTCTTGAAGGTTAATGACAAAATCTATTCTTTATTCGCTGGTCGCGTGTCTAAATGGTGAAAAAGCCATTTTTATGAACCGCATGAGTGGTGAATAAGCACCTTTCATGGCTATCGCGAGTGGCGAATAAGCTATGCTCACAGCAGATGACATACGCCACTTGCTGTGGCAGTGGAAGGTGTTTATTAATCACTCGCTTGGTTCATGTGAATTGCTTTTTCCCCATTTAGACGCGCTGCCATCGATATGTTTATTATCTCTGTGCTAGCAAGATTTTCACATTCAAGTGAGCTTTATAGGACTCTCTTAACAACAGTAAAACTCTTGCTGATTTTCTCTATCATTTTCTTGAATTCATAAGTTTTAATTAAATGGATCATTTGGTTATAAATACTGTAATCTAATTCACTTGATTACTATTTTTTTGATGAGAAAAAGTTGATGTTGCTGCTGAGAAGAATTTTTTTATTGGGGGGGGGGGGGGGGAGGGGCGGGGGTTGCTTTATTTATTCACAACAACAACGCTAAACTTTATTTTTATTGCTTTCATAAAGTTTATATACAATACTGTACTTACTTTTTAGAGTTCATGATGAAGAGCATTGGATTTTATTGATTTAATTATTACTATAATTATTATTTATTTTTTGTACTTCGGAACTTATAATCATGTTAAAGCTGTTCTGCAACTTTTCTACTCTAAACTTCTTTTATTTCAAGTTTAAAATTGTCTGTACGTAGTTATTATGGTACTGATCTGAGCTTAGAACTCAGCTATTCAGCTGTTCTTTTTTTTCTCACGCTGGCCATGTGCATTTTTGCATGCAGCAAGGATAGAAAAAATGGTGTGCTAGTTTTATCACACCTAACATTTTCATTGTAAGTATAATTTTTACATATACCTAATGTTCTAGACCTAAAATAGACTGAAATAAAGGAGTTAAAATTTGATCTAATGAAGTATTTTTACTTTTTTTTATTATTATTATTTATATTTCATGTATAATATGTTTATGATGTTGTACACAAACTACACACACATACTGTGTTTAATATATATATTTTTTTTTCATAAGATCAAAGTTTTTAACTTTTTAATATTTATTTATTCTATGAAAAAATTCAACTCTATATTCTGTAAATTAATGTTTTAAGGTAGAGACAGTCAGACAGTGGTAAAAATATCGCGTTTTTATTGTGACAGCGATAGTAAACTAGCTCTCTGATTGGCTAGAGGCAACCCACTATCCAATCAGAGAGCTAGTTTACTATTGCTGTCACAATAAAAACGCGACATTTTTACCACTGCCTACCTTTATTGAATAAATATTTTATTGTTTGGAAATGAAATTTGGTGGTAGATTAAAATCTTATAGTAATGTGCTTGTATGGCACATGCTTTCCTAAAGATAGTTTCCATCATATACTAACATGCCCTCTTTATTTTATTTTCAATTTTGCAACTTAATTGTAACAATTTAAAAGTTGTAAATTGATGCTTTCGCATCAAAAGAGAGTATATTACTATACACTTTCCGGTTTTGTGACAAGTGGAGCATCTACACTTTCCGTGTAGCATGGTGACTGGACTAGTGGTCATTCACTTAACATTGCAGATGCTCCACAGGGGAAAATACTCCACTTGCTGTGATTCCGGAAACTCTCTTTCACCGCAGAAGCATCAAAATATAAATATAGAGAAATCAACTAACACCAAAAACTTTATTTCAGCAGAATCATGTCAATTGTGTGCAGTCATGACTGATCCACACTTCCTACTCCAAATGCAGTAAAGTGTCAACCAACTATAAATAAACACAAGTATATAATGCACAGCAAGTAACAGTTGCCTAGCAGATATTATAGAAAGCACAATCATTGCATTTATTTTTAATATTTAATATATTAGTCAACTTTTATTGGGACATGGAACAATTAAAGGTAAAAGTTTTATTATAAAATTATGCCACGCAGCTTAATATCTGTTAACATATAAATTTGAAAACTTTAATTTTTATTTAAGAATTGACTAATACGTGGAGTTATGGTTCTTTAAAAATTATCCGCCCTAATTGTATATGCATCCATCTAAACTATACGTACTATACTTTTTTTTATTCTAAATCAAATTAGTTCTATGATCAATTAAATGCATAACTCTAAAGTATTTCCATAGCTCTTATATTTTCTATAGAAACATGCTTAAAATTCTAGCAAAAAAAAAAAAAAAAAAAAAAAAAGCTTTATGCAATTATTGAATAATATTATGATATAAGAAAACAAAAGTTTCACTATATGATGTGATAGAATTCTTTGATGTAATTTAGTCCTGTGTAATGCACGCAGCTTTTTCTTTCACACCAAAAATTATAATTTGTGATAAATTATTAAAAGAATTTTAGTATATCTGCAGTTGTAGGGACACAAAAAAATATAAAGCAAAAATAGTATTGTGCTATATTCTATATTTTCTCCGTCCAATTTATAGAGATACTAATTTTGCTTTTATCTTTTGTATTTTTATTATGACAATACAATGATAGTTTTATTAAGTGTAATTTTATATAAAATAAACTGGCTCATTATTATATTATAAAAAAAAGTAGTCTAATTTATTTTTGGCTCCCATACACACCGTCATGAATATCATACCGAGGCAGATTCGAGAAATGTGGTAGCGATATGTGGTAAATATTCATGTATAGAATTAGAAGGGGTGTGCATTATAATATGATTTAATACAAAAAAATAGTAATAAACACATTTCTAGGGGGGGGGGGGAGAGAATGCAACGAATGAAAGATAAATATTGTAGAATCTTTTTAGTATGCCTATTTGTTTCGGAAGTTTCGGATGTCAAAAAGTATTTAAATTAAAAGTTTTTTTATCTTCCTTTTATTTTAAGATACGCTCAATTGTAACTTAAATTGTATAAGTACTGTATAATAACTGCAATAGTTTTTACTATTCTGTTCTCTAATGTCAATAGTTCTATAGTAGATAAGAGGTTGTAGAAGTCTAGGGCAGGTCAGGTCTAGGGGGTTTCAAAATTCTGCGCGAAATCAAATGATTTTTCTCGAGAGATGCTGCCACCTACAGTTCATTGTTAGGAACTAATCCATAAACACCAAGCTTGCTTTGCATAAAGGCAGATTTTTTTTATTTCTTGTGTGTAAGTTACTTGTTATTTTAGCTTTGGTTGTAATTTTTTAGTACTTAAATTATCAATCTTTAAATTTATCATAAAATTATTGAGCTGCTAAATTCATTTCCATGTGAACTTTTGTGTCAAAGTGTAGCCACCACGCTCTGCGTTGAGTATCCTCTATATATGCATATGCATTTTTGTGCCACAGCAGCAAGCTGTTCACATTTCAATTTTAAAAATATTTTAATAAAAAGTCAAAACATATTAAAATAACTTTACTTATTATACCTGTTCGTATCTAATTTTCGTGTAATTTTTCAGCATGCTGAAGAAGAGACCACAGCTCCCGCCTCGGCCTAAGCCACCAAACACAGATCAGATTGCTGAAGACTTAGAGAACGCCCCTGCAGACGATGTTGTATTTACATTAAAACCCAATACACCGGCTGGTAATATGATTTATATTCTAAACTGGGTATTAAATGGTTTTTATTTCATGCTGTTATTGCAGTCACTGTCATAAAATAAAAATAAAAATACATTCACATATGGCAACAAGAAAGCCATGCCATCATGGTGAGGAGTTACACGTACATGATTGCAACAGATCTTATTTGGTTTGAGGCCATGGTTATTTGAAATATTGGTCTGTTATGCTCCTCTCTGAATTAGAAATTTTGCTATAGCTTGTAATTGCTAAATGCTATAACTCACTGTAAAACAAGAAGACAAAAAAATCCAACTGTATGGCGGTCGAGTATAGTGTAGGCCTATATAATTAATATGAATGATTTTAATTTATATAAAAAGCTACTAAGGTGCTAGAGAACTTTGCAGTACTTACTTTCAAAATGAATTATTTTAAATTTATAATTAAACTTTTTAAATCGTGACATATGTTTGGTATACTTTTACTATATCGACAGGCACAGTTCTTAGCAGATTATTATTCTTTCTTTTTTTCCCCTTCTATACAATTTTATGTGCAAACAAATAATAATAAATGAAATTGTTATAGTAAAATATTAATTTTGAAATTCACAAACAAAATCCAAATCTGCTTATATATAACTGACCTGCCAAGAATGTAGTACAAAAAGAGTGCAAATAGTACAAAAGAGGATTATAACTTAAGTATCTTCCTATTTCTTTACATTGTACTGGTACTTATTAAATACTTTAACAAAACAAATTAAACAATTAAAATAATACTTAAACAATTAATGAATTTAAATAATATAATGTTTAATAATATAACCATTTTCATAAGTCGTCAGGTCTGAAAAAGCATGAGCAAAGGGGATTTTTTTCCCCCTTTACCCATGCTCACTAAAGGCTGGACCCCTCCCATTGCAAAATCCTGGCAATACCACTGCCTACATTAACAATTATGTTAATGGTATATGTTTTTTAAACGAAAATTTTGAAAGAAAAGGTTAGTAGAAACGAGCAAGAGAAGAGAGTCCCATAGCTCTTTGAAAATCTTGCTCGCACAAAGATAAAAAAAAATAATAATAACAAATGGCTGGCTTTCCTTACTAAACTCCCAAGAGAAATGGAGTGTGGTTTGCCTTCGTCAGTCTTTAAAGACTCGGAGAGAAACCATGAATGAAAATAAGGACTGGAAAAGGCAAAACACACTCTTTCTCTTGGAGTTTAGTGCCAAAAGCTATCTTATGTGTTAGTTTTTTTTTTTTTTTTTAAATCTTTGAGCTAGCCGGATTTTTACTGAGCCCAGGCTCGGACTGGCCATACGAGCAAGTCCGTGGTAGCGGACGTGGCTGACCTTGTTTGGAGACCCCTAAGGCCCTAAAATGGGGCGTAACTAGGGTGTGTAACCCATTTGTGGCCCCTAGAGGGTGTGTTACACCCCTTTTGCAGGCGAGGTCCCTTCAGTGCCAGTCCAACCCTGACTGAGCCATAGGACCCTCTCCACTCTAGTAAGACTCTTGTTGGTTTCTCCTATCATTTTCTTTCAAATTTATTATACGTAACCGGGATTGTGTGTTTTCCTTGATATCTTATAAAATCCCATCCTTGTAATGTACATACTAATCTACAATGAAAATATGATCCTATCTCCCAACAATCTATAAATTAAAGTAGAGAATCTTTGAGTTTTATAAAGGTGCATTCACATATTCTTAAATTTGTTGTAACTTTGCGCAGCAAAATAATTTTTCCCATTTAAAACAATGCTATTTCACAATTTGCTGCGCAAAGTTGTAACAAATTTAAGGATTAACCTCAGACCTAGCAAAAGCAAAATATCTCAAAATTGGTTCGATAACTTTTTTAAAAACTTTAAGGGGGTTAAAAAATGTCATGATCTACGAGCTCCAGTTAACAGAATATTCAAACAATATTTGTGACTCGAGATAATTAGGATTAAAATTTGCATATGATTAGCATTGTGTTTTGTTTTTTTCAATTTAAAAAAATTTTGGTTCGATAACTTTTTTTGAAACTTTCTGACGTTATAAATATGTCCAAGCTCTATCGATTACTTTTTGTTTTATATTTCAAAATTATTTCTGGCAGGAGAAAATTAAGCCTTAGTTTGCCCATTTGAATAACATTGATTTTGAATTTCGCGGCAAAATAAAAATGGTTAAAAATTAATTGTGAGAAATGTATGGCAACTATGAAGAAATTATACTTGAACTTCTATTTTGTAAAGATGAGATCTATCCAAAAATAATTTTTTAAATATTTTACGATAAGTTTTTGAAAAAAAGGGGCGTTCTAGGTCTGAGGTTCACCGTTAAGAATATGTGAATGCACCTTTACTTTTTGATTCAACGTTCTCTTATCGTTCTTTTATTTTCTTTCAGTTTATTATTATTATTATTTAACATTCAAAAATCAAAATTCTTTATTCATTTCTTTCATCCTACGCACACAATACATAAAAATATGCATCTGTCCAGGTTATTGCTTTAAAAAAACACAAGCAATTAAAAATGATAGTCAAACAATACACAAAAACAATTACACAATTTAAAAATAAAACAATACCCTACAAAAAAACAAAAACTTCAATTGACTACTTATCTTAATCGTTAATAAACTTGTCTACTGAATAATATTGTTATTTTAATAAAAATGTTTTCAAGCTTCTTTTAAACATAATTTGATCTGGTTCCTTTCTTAATAAGATGGATGGCAGATTATTATAAATATTTAGAGAACCACAAAAAGGAACCCAATTGTACATTTCCATTCTTTTATAAATACTTTGAATTTTTGCCTTGTTATTCTTTGTGTATTATGACTTATGACTATGCTGAATTTCATGACTTTTAATTTTTTTTTTTTTTTTTTTTTTTTTTACTTTTAAAGCACTTTCTATTATATATACACATAGTAGGGTGAGAATAGTTAGTATTTTGAAAATTTCTCTATATTTTGCACCACTAATAATCCTAATTACCTTTTTTTGCAGTTTAAACAATCAATAGCATCAATCTAATCTAATCTAATCTAATCTAATCTAATCTAATAGCATCAATAGAATTCCCCCAACATGTTACCCCATATTTTATGTGGCAGTAAAAATTAGCATAATACATAGTAATTAAACAATCAATCTGGCTTTTGTGTTTTAACTCTCTATAATAGCAAAAATTGTAGATGCAAGTTTTTAGAAATACATATAATCAATGTGCTCACACACCATCTTAGATTATTTAATAGTACATATTTAGTACATATATTTAATAATATTTATATTTGATTGATACAGTGGTCGAGGACGAGTTAGAGGGAAGTGCAACATTGGAACTGAGACAAGAACTTGCACAGAAGTGGTCCGAAGTTGAGGAATTTGTTGACTGCAACAAACAACTGCAGGACCTGCTGGAGAAACTACGTGGACAGAGTGAACATCTACAGGCATCTGAACTTGAGCTACGTGGCATGGCTGATGCTATCAGAAGACAAGCTTTGGATGCCCTCAAATAAATCAGGTTCTTAACAATCAGTGATTTCATATTAATTGAAAATTTTGCATTTCATTCATTTTCTTGCTATATAGTTTACACCATACAGATAAGTGAGTGAGTGTTACTGAAATAATAATGGATAATAAAAACAAACAAGTTAAACAACAACAACCTCAAGCTTCTGTATCAAATACTTTTAAATCTTCTAAATTTCCTAAAGGTTGGTCCCGTCACGTTGTAAAAAGACTTCAAGGTCGTAGTGAAGGTAAACTTGATATTTATGTGTATAATCCTGAAGGTAAAAAATTTAGATCTAAAAATGAAATAACAGCGTATTTAAAAAAACATAATATTAATAATATTGATGTAGATGTGTTTAATTTTTCAACTCGTAATACTAATGTAGTTATACCGAAAGTAACAAACATAACTAATAAGACACCTGCACAAGTTAAAGTAACTGTAAAAAGGAAAGTAGAGTCTCCAAGTGTAATAGAAGCAAAAAAGAGACGAGTTGAATCTCCTTTAAATTGTTCCACAGGAAAGAAAGGTAAAATACAGCAAACACCACCAGCCTCTGCAAGTACTAGTAAATCTTCTGAAGAAATGAAGTCTGTTCTTTCAAAATTTGCAGCTTCAGCAAAACTCAAGAGATCTCAAACAAGAGACAGTGAAAGAGAAGAAGTAACTGATGACACAGAAGTAAGCAACAGTTCCGAGACAACAGATAATTCAACTGTGCTAGTCTCTGAGATTGCTGAAATAGACGTTTCCTCAAATGTTGAAGTTTTAGATGAACTTTCTCTGACTGTAGAGGAAGTAATAACTGATGGTGCAGCTGATGAGCATCTCCAGCTTGACGAGGACTTGACAAGGGAATCAACAATATCTGTGCCCACTGACAATGAATCATCTTACGAGTCTCAGGAATCTGCTACGGAAGACACTACAAATTTCCCAGAATTGTCGCATCTAGAAGACTTCAAGCAAACTTCTCAATGGTATGATACTATGGAGTCCATGCATTTAGATGAAACACCTCTACGTTTAGCAATGCTACAACAAATGACAGCGATAAGAATGCACTCGGATATTTCATCAGAAGATGACTCATCTGTTGATTCTGTCGCTTCTACACCTGCAGTTGTAGACTTTAAACTTTCTGATGAAGGTACATCTACACAAAATATATGGAAAGAAGTAATTTCTGAGAGTACTGAAGCAAGTATTGATTCAGTAGAATTGAATAAGACAGTGCATGTAAATACAGAAACTGAAGAGGCTTCAAAAAAAGGTGCTGCTTTTGTAAATGAAGAACCTGTTACTTTAATAAAAGATTTTGTAGCAACAACTTCAATTGCATTAAATTTTGAAGGTAAAGGCTCAGTCGTTGAACCTAGCAATCTAGAAGAACCAGAAGACATATCGGAGACAAACTTTGAACCTCAAAAAGAAATTACAGAGCAAAAAGAAACCTTTACATCCATTGCACAAAGTGAAACCAATCAGTTAGTAGAAGCATGTGATGTGAATGGTTCAGAACAGAGTGAAAGCGTATGTGAATTTTCTGATGATGAACGAGAGGTGTCTAGAGAAACTGAGAGTGACTTTGTTAACGAAATGTTAGTTCCTGACAACATAGTTATATCTTTATCAGGTAATACAAGTGCTGAGAAAGGTACTCTTGAAGAAAATGTTAAAGTTTCAGAATCAAATACTGATAATGTTCATGAATCATTTGATGCTGAACACGCAATGGTTAAAAAATTATTAGAAAATAATGAAGTTCATCTTTATAAAACAGTTTTATCTGAAAAAATTGAAGAAATGTTAAATGACATAGATAAAGAATCTGGCGATATAAATCAAGAAGCCTTTGTTTTAAAACTTGAACTTGAGAAAACAAAGGAAGATTCTAATAATTTTCAGGTAGAAAGTAATACTGAAAAAAATAAACAAGATGGAAAATCAGATATTAAGGATGATTATATAAAAATAGAGCCAAGTCAAAATGACGAAGTTACAGTTCCTGATTTACCAGAGAAAAAAGAAATGAGTAAACCTAGTAAAGAAGATTCTTTAACTGAAATCTCTTTAGTAGATAAAGAAATGCCCAATCTAATAAATACTGACAAATCAGATAAAAATGCTGAAAATACAGATCCTGATATAAGTGAAATTTCATTTGAAATGCCTGATATAGTCAATACAGAAAAACGCTCTGAAGAAGGTAGCATAGTTGATGAGATTAACATGCCAAAATTAGAACCAATGGTTCTTACTGAAGTAAAGGAAGTAGACGAACTAACACCTGCTACCACATCACAGGCTAAGGTATTGATAGACTGGACTGCAATATGTGAAGCCATTGAGGAAGTGTCTGATTGCGACTCTAGTACTATTGACAGTTACGATAGTGAGTCTCCGTCAGAAGAAAATGAATCAAGTAGTTCAAATGGAAACTTGGATTCTCCTGTAAATAAAAAATCAAAATTATCTCCCTACTTCAAAAATTCATCAGATAACAAAAAGAATATTATAAAAAGTAAATACTTTAAAAGTAATAAAAATACAGAGGGAAATGATGCAAATGAAATTATAAAATCACTTAATTGGGTTCCACCTAAATCTCCGTATAATTTAATACAAGAAAGTTTGTATCAAGATCCATGGAAACTTCTTATTGCTACTATATTTTTAAATAGAACATCAGGTAAAGTTGCTATTCCTTTAGTATGGAAGTTCTTTGAACGTTGGGACTCACCCGAGACTGCATATTCAGCCTGCAAGGAGGATCTTGCAAAATTCTTGCAACCACTTGGACTAAACAATAGAAGAGCTAATCAGATAATGAGGTTCTCACATGACTATAAACATAAAGCTTGGCTGTACCCTAAAGAGCTTTTTGGAATAAGTAAGTATGGCAATGATTCATTTAGAATATTCTGTAGAAATGAATGGAGGAAAGTAAAACCACTAGATCATAAACTAAACTTATACCATAATTGGTTGTGCCAAAATTGGAAGGCACTTGGTGTTTAGGACATATAAATATCTAATCATCTTTCATCTATAAAAACAAACATATAAATATATCAATCTTGTTGCAAACAAAATGTCTATCTCGTTTTTTGTCACTGTAAGCAAAATATCAATCTCCTTCCCGAACGTAACGGAGATGGCGCTAGAGATAGACATTTTGCTTCAAGCGACAAAATAAGAGATAGACATTTAGCTTTGCGTGACAAAAAATGAGATACATTTTGCTTCGCGTGACAAAATAAGAGATAGACATTTTGTTCACAACAAGATCGTTATATTGCTTTTGTAAAAATATTGTGCTTCATAATTTGACATTCTGTTAATGTAGAAGAAACCAGGGTGTCTGAGTAGTTAGTTGTAAATCATGCTTAATTTTAAATAATTGTTATTTTCATTCCAAAACGTTAATACCTTCTGACAATTCTTTAAATTTGGAATATAATATAATGTGATAAATAAATTGAAAAGGCAAAATGGTTTGATTTTATTTATTAAGCTGAAAATGTTGCTGTATAGTAAAAGTCATTTTAAAATAATGTGTCATATAGAACACAGATTAATTTTACAAATAAATATTATTATAAGCTGGAAAAAAAATCAATTGCTTCATTAATAGAATGTGTTTACTTGAATCATGTATTGTGTGTAATATGCTTGAACTCTCATTATGTATGTGACCACAGACTGGAAATAATTTTTAAGAAAAAATAAAACACCTTAATAGCTAATAAGGTGTTTCATATCCTGATGTGTGAATGATTTTTTTGATATGTACATATTCTGTTATCTATAAAATTAAATAAAAGGATATTAATGAAATTTATTTTTGGTATGTACTTTTTTTACTATAGCATGCATACCCCTATTTTATAATAATAATAGGACTATAATAAAAACCTGCAAATTGGGCAGAATGTGTAATATAGGGACTTTCAACTCAAAGAATTATAAGTTCTTTTAATTACCTTAAATAAAATAGCATTTTTTTTTTTTTTTTTTTATTCAAGTATAACAATTTAAAATTTATCAAAATTTTATAAATAAGAGCAAAAAGCTGCATACAAAAATATTTATACAATCAGTCTTTATAAGCAGTTAAAATGAGTATTATAAAAAGTAGTTACATATAGCCAGTATAAATTTTATGGAATCAAAAATTTGTTCCTAATTTAAAATGACAGTAAAAGTCAATAAAACATTGACATGAAACAAAATCATGTGACTTATATGATTCACTCTATAAGTCTATAAAAATTGATACAAAATTTAATTTTTATTTATTTGGATTTAACATTTATCTAGTTTACTTTTTTTTTTTTTAAACAAAATATAATAATATCATTGATTTGACATTTTATTGCACAATACTGTTTGATCAAAAGAGATCTTACTTCTTTTTAATTTCTTGATAAAAGAATAAAATATTATATTTCTGTAAAAGAACAATTTTTAAAGGAATGCAATGAAATGCATGGTAGAATAAAATAATTAACACTTAAGTTTTAATTCAATTATAAGACTGACAATTAGTCTACCTTATGTTTTATCATATTATCAAAATAAATTACAAATTGCACAACATATTTTATTCCCAACATTAAACTTCACCAAATTTTATATAATATAAGGCACACCAACACCATTAAAGCTTATTATATTATTATTTTATAAATATGAAAAAACCATCGCGGTTAATGATACTAAAACAATAGGATAGAAATAGAAAGCGAGAAATTAGAGCACTATGTATTGAAAGTTAATGCAAAGCGAAGTTCTCTAATTTTGATAGTTACAATGGGATGGGACTCAAATTAATTCACTAGCGTTTGCTAGGACGTTTTTTATGAAAGAATTTAAAAGGATGGGTTATTCTGTGCGAAAACTAGCCATACATACCAAATATCGTCACGTAAACTATCTCTCAATCTGGCTGAGAGATAGTTTACGTGACGATATTTGGTATGTATGGCTAGTTTTCGCACAGAATAACCCATCCTTTTAAATTCTTTCATAAAAAACGTCCTAGCAAACGCTAGTGAATTAATTTGAGTCCCATCCCATTGTAACTATCAAAATTAGAGAACTTCGCTTTGCATTAACTTTCAATACATAGTGCTCTAATTTCTCTCGTTCTATTTCTATCCTATTGTTTTAGTATATTATTATTTTGTTAGTTAAAGCATTTAAATCATATCCTATTTGAATCATTTTTACAAAAATGAACACAAAAATGAATGGTGGATTAGTAACTTTTAAAATATAATGCAATTAATATTATATTTACAAATATATAAAAGTTGGAGATAGATATTTGAGTAGCATTATTATTACGTCTACTATTTTTTTGAGAAGGATCTCTGGCACCACATTGTCCAAAGGAAAGGTTAGAAGGGCGTTTTGGATCAGGAAGAGCACCTGGAATGTACAAACTTGGCTGTGGTAATCTACCTGAATTCAATAATCTACTAAAATCTTGTTCAAGATGATTAGCTTGTGGACCTCTAAAATGTAATAGTAATTGAATACATGTTCCACCATGTAATTCTTTTGTTTTTCTATTATCAATAGTTAACATCCATTCAGGTAAGCCCATTACAGCTCTAACACGTTCTAAAAATTGTGATACTTCAAATCTTGGTGGTTTTCTAATATTAGCATATTTAATAATATCGTTATCTGGTTCTATGTTAGCACATGCAAATCTTTCAGGCCTACCGTCTTGATTGAAAATTACAATGGATTTTCCTAAAGCAGAATGAACACCTTCTAAAGGTAAATTAATATCAGTAAATGATTGTCTTTTATCTCCTAAATTTATTGGACCAAGACGACCTGAAAGATCACCTACATAACAACGTAATGGATTTTCTGGACTACACTGATCTCTATATAATTCATCATTGAATGGATCTGCAAGCTGTATGAAATATGGATTCCAAATGTAACCTCCAGCTGTACAGCGAGTTTCAAATTGTTTAACAGCTGCATCTTGTCCAACAGGATTAACAAATACAGCCCAATTATGATTCCTAGTTAAATTACGATCATTTACTCCAGGATGTCTAAGTTTTACTTCAATTGCAGTATTGCTAGCACTACCATCATTATAAACAAGTTGTGTCATACGTACATAACCATAAGCAAAACCATTTGGGTGATGAAATGATGCAATTGCTCGTAGTTCTCGAGCCTCTGAGGGAGCGTAACCTCTCTCAATATTTGAGCATGCCCATCTTCTATTATTAATAGTTTTATGTATTACTACTGAACGCCCAATAACACTTAATGGTCCAATTAAATGTAGATTGGAGTCATTATAAGACATATAAGCTTGAGAAAGGTTAGCTAGTGTACCCCATTTACCACTTAAATCACCCATTTCATACTGATCAGGAGTACCAATGCTAGGTGGTGGACTTAAAGAGGGAGTAATTTGGAAAGGATTCCAATGTCCATAGACTGTTGAATCTTCACAAGGGAATGCTAAATGAATTTCTAATGGTGCAACATGAACATGATATCCTTTGTTATCATTAAGACCCTTTAAAGTTACGTCAACATCTGTCAAATCATATTCAGTTAATTGAATCATTTCTATTCGTCCACGCACAGCAATATCCTCTCCATTTCCAAACCAATCACGAGCGACAGCTTTTTGTCTATGTAACCATGCAATAGTTGTACATGCTAATCTTTCTCCACGAGCTTTAGGACCATTTTCATGGTAGATTACAAGTGAACGGCCAACAATCCCACCAGGACCACTTAATGGCAAATTTGTGTCTGTAAAAAGACGCCTTGTTTTTAATATCATATTTTCTTTGTTTCCAACAGCCAGTAGATTTGAA
This sequence comes from Ecdyonurus torrentis, assembly GCA_949318235.1. NCBI lineage: Eukaryota > Metazoa > Arthropoda > Insecta > Ephemeroptera > Heptageniidae > Ecdyonurus > Ecdyonurus torrentis. The sequence continues at coordinate 25,315,228 of OX439130.1, forward strand.
TGCCTCGAGCTTAAATCTCCTAATTCACATCGATCAACTCTATCTGGGTAACATAAGTTTTCTTTTTCCAATGTAAGAACTTTAAATGGATTAAACGTTGAACCTGCACTTAAACATCTGGAAGTCCAGTTGTAAAAATCTGCACCAGCAGCATTTTGATGTATTTTCCATCGCAGGTCATCGGTATCATTTTTATTTCCATCAGCATAAACTAGATACTCAACCAATACTGTGGTATCAGCTGAAGGCTGGCCTGCAGGTTGACGAAACAATACTCTTCCCACAACTGGATAGCGAAACACAGCTTGGGCAGTTATCAAAGTTTGATCAGGTAATATTGTAGCACAAGACACTGTATCACCATTCTCCGAAGGGACGGATAAATATAAAGATCTGTGAATAATACTTCCTGAACCAAATAAAGGTAAAAATGAATCCCATGTATGATTGATTTTACTTATTGTACCGTGTTTTAATTTTAACTGTCCAATTGCATACTGATCTTGAGTTGCACCAGGAACTTTAGATCCATCTTCTTTTAAATCTAAAGGATCGTAGAGAGAACCTGCTAACTTACAAGTCTCTATTGAACCACCCCTTGCTGGAAGAGAGTAGATAGAAAAATCCCAATCAGCTTCAAGATCTTGAATATTTTGATATAATGTTGATATATTACTAGCTGTGATGTATGTGAGATCATATTGAGATTTTTGTTCAAAAAGCAAATGCATTTTAATACCACTTCCTTCCAATAATGCAGTCGCCCTTTTTGTCTCTAACCTTTTAATTCTTGCACATGTTAAAATATTTTCTCCGTTTTTAGGATCAAAGATCACAACGTAAAGGATACGGGGTGAACCTTCTGCACTCTCTGCAAGTTCGGGGAGACCTAGGTCACGGAGTAGATTACGTTTACCACTTTGAAGTTTACCAAGTTTTAGGTCCAAGTCTCCAGCTCTACACTTATGGGGATCACTTGGTGAACAATTTGAAGTGCCTCTATTGTCAGGATCAAAGACCAGCTGTAGTGCTTTACAACTATCTCTGGCTTTGTCAGCTTCACTGTCGAGTATATCGGTAACATAAATTTTCCAATTGTGAGTTTTAATCTCATTTGTTTTTTCTGTTACAGAATACAGATCACTGACAATGATAGCATCAACAGAATCTTCTGCTCCAAACCAACGGAATAATATGGAACCTGATAACGGGCCATGAAATCTTGCTTCAGCAATTCGTTCTTCACCTTCAACCATTAATGTAGAGCATGCAGTTCTGGGTCCATGTAGAAGAATTGATCTCCCCCACATGCCATTAGAACCGGATATATTTACATAGCCCCCAGGGATGATAAATTCAGCAGTGCTATTTTCTGGTAGTTGCAATGTACCCAATCTGTCTCCCAAATCTTCAACAACATTACCAAGTCTTTCATTGCTGCACCGGCTACGTCCATTAAAAACTTGATAATCTACCGGAAATTCTCTAATTTGCCATCCTAATTCTTGTAGTTCAACACCTTCTGATAGTTGCAGCGTGACACGGACTGTGACATCATCTCCTGGATTATCCTGCTTTAAATATACTTCTCCTGTTAGTCCATCTTGCGATATAGGTGCTCTTATTATTACTCCATTTACCGAACATATTAATTGTGATGTAAAAAACAGAACAAAGGTAAAAATAAAGCTTTCGCATAAAAATCTGCCCATCCCAAACTAAAACGAGCACAAGACTACTAACAGCTGTATTTACATCACGTGGCAGAAAACAAAACAAACAAAAACTATTCACACCTGGTTGACACTGTACTGTGTGCAGACTGTGTACTCACCGTATTCACACCAGAAACAATGTGAATGATTTTTTTGTCTGTTTTGTTGTATTTTTATTACATAACTGAATATGTACTGACATAATTTTATATGTCAAATAAATTTAAATAAAATTTGTAAATTATAACACTTTCTTTTAAGGTACTACTTTAGGGTAGGCGTGAAAATTTGTTAATATGACTTTGAATTAAGTTAAGGCTGGGGTACCCAAAAATGAAATAAAAAAAATTCTATCTTCAAAACTCTCGTCGCAACAGAGCGTCAAAGTATCGCAAATGCCCCGCCCCCTAATGCTAATGAATCTATATTTGGACCCTAATTTTGACCTATTTCAAATTTTTTTCAGCGGTTAAAAAAAATACTAGCTTGTTCTTCGTGTTGATTTTTAATGAAAAATGATTTTTCAGATTTTTCTAGAACGAATCTGCCGAGAAAAAAATTATCGCAAATTGACCCATCCCTAGTGAAAATGAAGTATACTTATTATATTTTTTAAATACTTAATAAATACTTTAAGTATACTTTCAAAAATTATACTAGTATAAAAAAATTATAATAAAACAATACTTTTTTAATACTTAATATACTTTTATTGGACGTTTTAGTATACTTGAGTATACTTTTTTTATACTAGTATACTTTCTTCAAAAGTATACTTTTTCTATATTAAAATTAATTTTAGCTTTGAAATATACTAAAATTATACTTAATGTATAATTTTTGTATAATTTCTATTGATTAATTTTGTGCTTATTTTGTATTCAAAGTATACTTATTTCGTGTTCAAAGTATACTAATTTCGTGTCAAAAATATACTAATGTTTTACAATGAATATACTATTTTTATAATCAATTCAAAAGAATTATACTTTTCTATTTGTTTATTACAGATCAATTTTATACTTCTAGTATACTTTTTTTTAATATAAACATATTCAAAAATATTATAATTATTGTATACTTCTATTAACGCTTGTGCATCAAATAATTTTGGCTTTTCAAAGTATACTTTTAAATTTTAATATAAAAGTAGTTAACACTTATAAGCATTTAAAATAATTACACACGAAAAATTACAACAAAAACATGCAAATTGGCGTTTTAATTATTACATTTTTAGGAAAAACGTCTGTGGACTCGAACTTAAAAAAAACTCATGCATGATTATAACATTTATTTTTTAAAAAAATAAAAAAATATGGAATATTTTTAGTTGGATGATAGAACGGGCTTAAATATAAGGACTAAAGTTTATATTTGCTTAAATAATTTTTTCATAATAAATGCGAGACAGGTAGACGGCCATCTATACTAAACATGTCGACATTTTATTATATTAATATTTGCTCGCTGTTTTTCTGTATCTATCATTCTTTGATTTAAAATTTTTTTTATCAATTTTGAGTTTGGTTTTAAAAAAAATAGACACTTTTAAATCATTATAATATATGTGTCACAGATACAAATAGCCAAACATTCCCTCATGATTTGCGAACGAAACCCACGTACAACCACACTCTTAACTTTATGGGAAAATGCATTGGCCGCCGCTGCCTCATTTGGGAACTTTTGTCCTGAGCCGTACGTCATTTATACTTCCACAAAAGTTTAGATTTTTAATATTGACTTTTGAGCAAGTAACATGATTTATTTTAAAGTAATTTTTTATTATCATGCAAGTATACCATCATGTTCGTGTACCATTGAAATGAAACATACAAGAAAAAAATTAAAAGCATACTCGATTTAAGTATTAAAATTTTATACGTAAAATTCAGAATGTACGTCATTTAATTGTTAGAAGTACGTATATTTTATGAGGTACGATTTTTAAATCTTCAAATTCTCAGTCATTTTTACTCAACCGTAAATCATGTGTATTTTATACTTAATGTATACTTTTCTAATACTTTTAATTTTTTTTATAATTAATATATAATTTTTTATACATTTTATAGCTTTTTTAATAGGATTTTAATTTATAGGATTTAATTAAGATTGTTTCAATAATTAAATATAGAATTATATATTTAAAACTGACATATATGAATTCAATTATTATTGAAAAGCAAAATTAGTATAAAAAAGCATATATTTATATTTACAAAAAATTGTGTAAATTTTTCCTTTTTAAATATGCTAAAATATTCCATGCTTATTTTATTTCCATTTAACTGAAACTTGCAAGGTAAAATAAGATCATATATTCGATTTATGTGCTTAAAACAGTATAAAAAATAGAATATTTATATTTTTTTTATTACATTTATTTTATATAAGCGAGTTACGAATTTTAAAAGTCGAGTCCTCAGATATTTTTACTCGACTGTAAGAAGTTATGTGTATTTTATGCTTAATATATACTTTTTTTATACTTTTAAATTTTTTTTATAATTATTATATAATTTTGTAACAATTTATTGATTTTTTTAAGACTTTTTTTATACTATTTTTGTAAATAATCAAATATTTTTAACTATAAATAATTGACACTGACATATATATATATATATGAAATCAAAATCATTATATTGGCAAGCAAAGATCATAAAAAAATCATAGATATATATATATATATATATATATATATATAAACATGTGTAAAATTTCACACTTAACAAAAACATGCACTTTAAACAATGACAAAATTATAATGTACTGCATACAAACCATAGAATATTTTTAAATATATGCTACCCGAATAAAAATAAAGCAATTCTTTATGAATTCTTTTTTATTTAAAAAGAATTCGTTGGGAAGCGATTCCTTTTCAATTCTTTTGTTTCAAATAGAACTCAAAAAGAATTGCTTTAAATTTTATTTAATATAATTTTAAAGAATTCTTATGGAACACGAAGCATTCTAAAAGAATTCTTTTAATAAAATAATAAATATAAAAATCAATTCCATAGCAATATAATTCTTTTTCTATTTTTTTAGTTGCAGGTGTGTACCTGATATAAGTTCGAAATGAATTCTTTTATTAAAAATATAAAAATAAATGGTTTCTATTTGAGTTCTTTTTATTATTTTTATTTTTTGGTTTTGGGTTCCAAATGAATTCTAAATATATTCCTAATATTTTCTTTCTTTTTTTTTTCTCTCATGAATACGCGCTGTTGCCACATTTGATTAAGTATGGAACTTACAATTATTTCCAAATAATTGTTATTTGTTGCAATTTCATTTTTGAAAACTTTATTTACATATAATCGCAGTCGCGGCTTTCCCGCTGCTCTCGCGCGCACGCAATCATCGCTCGCGGGGCCCATGCATGCATCGCACCTCCAAAGATTGCTGTTTTTTTATCTGAAAAAGAAAAACATAAACTTTACACAAAGTACAGACGTTTTTAGGTAGATTTATAGTAAAATTTGTACTTCCCGTGAATTGTTGTTTTTTTTCCTTGCATATAATTGTGTTTTTCCATCAATAAACACTGAAATATTGATAAATTTTTATTTATCAATATAACTTTGCGTCTTCACTCTTCAAAAATTTTCTCCTACTGAACACAACTGCAGACGCTACAAACATCGAAAAAATTTGAAGTCCCAACGGTTGTATTAATATATTTTTGCAAGAATTCATTTAGAATTCAAAAAATAATTAAAAAAGAAACTAAAAGGAACTCATTTAAAAAAAAAAAATCTTAAAAGTGCTGTACTTTAAAATATTACAAAAAAAGAATTCATTTGGAATTCTTTTTAACTTTTAAATATCAATAGAATTGATTTAGAACTGACTGCGGAATAAATTTAAAGAATTCAAAAAGAAATGATCGCAACTTTATTTTTGAAAGCGGTGTACTTTTTACCTCTTCATAAGAGAATAAAAAAGAATTGTTTTAGAATATCTTTGCCTTTTTAAAAGAATTCTTATGGAAGTGATTTTTTTTTTATTAAAATTATTTTAAAAAAAGAATTGTTTTAGAATCGCTTTGCCTTTTTAAAAGAATTCTTATGGAAGTGATTTTTTTTTTATTAAAATTATTTTTAAAAAAGAATTGTTTTAGAATCTCTTTGCCTTTTTAAAGAACTCTTATGGAACACAAACTGTTTTTAATAAAAATTATTTTAAAAAAGAACTGATTTAGAATTGATGTTCTTAAAAAAAGAATTCATATGGAACTGTTTTAAAAAATAACATTTTAATGAAGAATTCATTGGAATTGCTTTTTATTCAAAAGAAATGCAAAAGAATTCAAATATAAGCAATGAATTCATTTTTAATTCATTAGGAACTCAAATATTTTTGTTCGGGTATATAAAACATGCATTATAGTACTCGCCACTAAGTGTTTCGTACAACCTCTTGCAATTAAAAGTAGCTACAGTAGCAGCGTCAAAAGTAGATCCAAAAAGACTCGGTATATTTATATGCGATGCATATAAGAAGGAAGCAGCGCGTTTGGAGTTCCAGTCATGGTCTCATATCCAAGTTCCAGGCCAACGATGCTCCAAAAGAAAGCATCGATTTTTCATGAAAAAAATATATATTTCCATTAGACTTAATACAATAATTTAAAGCAGGAACGCTACTTTAATTATTTATTTACCTGGAAGACACCTTACTGCTAAAATTCAGCTAATCTGGGCACTTTAAATAGGCACACTCTCAGTTAACAACTTTCATCACAAACAACATGGCGCCTTTACGCTATAATGTAGCGGTATAGCGATTCTGTATTCGTGCGCGCTTAAATAAATGAAATACTTATTTTTTATTTACAATGGTTATTCCAGTTTTTTTAATATTTAATAAACATCCTGTTTTATATTTTTTTATTAATATTTGTAATGCATATTTTTATATTTACAAATTAAAAAAATGTATGTGGTACTATTTAATATCTCGCGGAGGAACAAAAAGTCCCTCTTTAAAGGTTGAACTTAGTAAAAAAATTTATATATTTTTTATAATCCGCAATGCGATTCATTAAAAAATAAATTATTATTTTTTAAATATATATTGTGCATGAGTTGCGATTATTATGAAAAGACCTGATTTTTTATCTTTTTTGTATTGCATATAAAAAAAATATTGATTTTTTTTTTCATTTATAGAATAAATAATTTATTTATTAATGAAAGCAAAAATGAAATGTGGTTATAAATAATATATATGATTATACGCACATATTATCTATAAAATCGTCTTATATGTTTTGCTTTTTTTAATGCAGATTATATAAAGAACTGTCTTATAGAGGACATAATAGAAGTATACTCTAAGTATACTAAAATTATAAAATAAGTATAAAAAATAAATGACATCAAAAGATTTAAAAAAAAAAACAATAATAAAAGTTGAATAAAGTTAAAACGTAAATTAATTGATATCATGTATATATATTTTTATGAATTATATAATGATTACCATATATTTTAAAATATATAAACTATTATTTTTTTTTTAATTATTACTATATATTTTATTACAAACTATAATTTTTGTATACTTTTTATATAATTAAAGTATATATTAAATAGTAAATCATGACAGGAAAAGTTTTTTCCTGTCATTTTTTATGTTTTTACTTTTTAAATAAAATATATATATATATATATATATATATATATATATATATATATATATATATATATATATATATATATATATATATATATATAAGCTTGTTATGTAACGTACGTGTAAAGTGAATCTCAAAAATAGTGATAAACTGACCAACAAAATAAGACACATGCATTGGTTGATCTTGTTTTTTGAGCCGATAAAAGTGCATGAGTCGCATATGTTTCGTATGATGGAACTTTTTTTGTGGGATTATTTCATTTTTATCACGTTCAAAGTTCTAAAAGAAGAAATAAATACCAATGATAGACCATATAAACGTATAAAACAGGTCACAAACAGGTCATTTCCAAAGTTTTTTTCCCCGTTTTTAACAAAGGAACATTTTCGAAGCTTGCTCAATATTTGTGTGTAGTTTATAGAACGAGCTATGATGTTGGGCATATGGTACACAGCAGTTTTTTAATTATAAATTTTGCATTAAAAAAATTACACAGTTAGTATAATTAAAGTATAATTTTTTAATTACAAATTTAGTATAAAATTAAATTATAATTATAGTATAAAAATAGTATAAAAACAGTATACTTTAAGAAGTATACTTAATAAAAGTATACTTTTGCACAAAGTATACTTCAAAAGAGTATACTTTTGAAAAAAGTATACTTGCTTTTTCACTAGGGATATGTTAATGTGAATATGCAATCTTCATTAATTTTTTTCTCTATAAATGTCTCGTAAAAATCGTTTAAAAAGTCAAATTCATTAAAAATTGATCTATAGAACACACTAGTATTTTTTGTTTAGAAGTTGGTCAAGAAAAAATTTGCACACGGGGAGCTTGAAGTTTTGTATGTTCGTGTTAAAGGGGGCGTATCCCAACGACTTTTAATGCTAATTTGCGGAAGATTTGATTTGAGCCGAAACTTTTTGGAGTATAGAGAATTGTTCCTTGGTTCATTATGAACCTAAAAAGTGATATTAAATTAAATTTTACGACAACATTGCTACCCTAAAGTAGTACCTTAAGTAATAAAATCAAGTTGGAGATCATGTTTGGAAAACAACCGTGCGAATAGTGCTAGTGTGACTGTGTTTCTGTTCCGACTTCCAACCGGTTCCGACTGTTTGTTGTTGTTTACAAGGAGTACGAGGAGTACACTCACTGTAAACTGCAATAAACTGCAAGATCGAGTAAAATTTAATTCAGGCTTTATTCAACAAGAAAGAAAAATGGGACCAAATTCTTATGAGAAAGATTTAACTAGATTAAGGTCTCATTTTAAATCACATCGCAAAATCCGAGAGTATCAAGCCCATGCATCAAAAGTGCATTCTGTTGGTTGGAGTTGTGATGGACGGCGCTTGGCTTCAGGATCATTTGATAAGTGTGTGTCAATATTTACCCTGGACCGGGAGCGTTTGGTAAGATGTTTTCCTTGCAGATCTTCTCATTCATTGTGGCATTTACAGGGAATGTATGGATGAGTGTATGATACATGTACCGGTATGTATTGTACATATATGTACTTCATGCATACTTTATATAAATATTATGTATGCATATGTACAGTACAGTACATATATGTAGCAAGTAATATGAAATATTATGTGTGTATCATCAGGCATAACACGGAGTAACCCCCTTAGTCCCTCAACGTTCCACAGAAAGACTGATACTGGACTGATAGATAGATATTAGGATCAACATGAGTTGGTATGTTAGGCTGGGAGGGAGTTTTAAAGGTGGGGGGGGGGGGATCAGTTGTGAATGGTGTGTTAGCACTATTTTAACTTCGTGGAGAAGCAAGGGATGTAACGTAAGCCAGGAGGTTTAGGTTGTGGATAAGATTGGTTTGGGTGATGGTTGGTGATTTAGCCGCAGGTGATGATGTTTGGCTGTTATTGTTGATGATCGGGGAGGTGGAGGTTTTACTTGGTGACGTTTTTGGGGTGGTTTGTGGAGTGACGGATGTATTAGGTGAGAGTGGGATAAAGTCACCCAGCTTGGGTGTTATTGGAGGTGAGAGTTTTACCTGGGGGGGGGGGGGGGGGGGGATACACAACAAAAAATGAATGCCTGTGTCTTTGAAGGAATTGAGCAAGGTGTGCTCCACATAACTCCAGCTTAAGCCATCAAGTCCTGTTCCTATCATTGGCATTGCCACTTCACTTATACTGTGGTTCATAATATAGGTGCGAAGGTCATCAACACCCTTATTAAAGTTTTTGATGAATTGGTTTTGGTTTTGTATGAATTTGTGATGGGATTGGTATTTTGATCATATGTAATATGTAGCACTGTGTTGTCCTCTTTGGTTGTCCGAGCCTTTTTGCTCGACGATCCCACCTGGAACACACCACTGGCTTTCTTTACTTTGTGTGGGGGGGGGGGGCTAACCTTTGCTTCACGAGTATTACAACACCTGCGCTGCATTTCAAGTCTGCAGCTACTGCGTGCACAATCCATTCTTCTTTTGCTTCAAGAACATTTCCCTCAATGTATCTAATTTTACATTTACTTTGTGGTAGTACTATTGGGCCATTTCGAGGGTGCACAATGTCTAGATAATTATTGTAGTCAGGGGTGTATGGGACCTTGCACTGCTTTTTGGGAGTTTTTGAGGGGGGTGAATTTTAGTAGATTTTATTTCCTCATTTTCTCTTAGTACAGTAGCTTATTAAGCTGGAGGTCTTTCATCTCATTAACAAGGAGATGATACTCTCTAGCTGGGATGGTAATCATAGGGACAGAGATGTTTTCAATTAACAAAATACATGTCACATAATGTACCGTACAAAGGCATTACATAATATATGTGATTGTGATTTAATAAATGTATGTACATATATTATCATACAGTCAACTGGGGTGACTTTGAACGCCCGGGGTGACTTTGAACCATGGATATATAAACAGGATAGGAAGCTATTGTTGAAAAAACGATCCCTTAATGATGTAATTCAAATTTTCGCCGCAACAATGCAAGAATACAAAATTACGTATAAAAGTGGCGCTGTAGTCTGCGTGTGAATTTTAAAATTCACACGCAGAGTACAGCGCCACTTACATTTTACATGTTGATTGTTGCGGTGAAAATTTGAAGTACATCAACAAGGGTTCGTTTTTAGTATAGGGCAATAACACAGGAGCTCACGAACCTGCTTTGAACACTCAATTATCTCTGTCTTGGGGCCTCATTTTTTAAATTTGAAAAATCTTACTATTGTTCAAATTTGTTTTTGATCTTAATGACATGTTTCAAAATTTTGAAATGAGTGCCCAAAGTAGAGATAAATGGGTGTTCAAAGTCACCCCGGGCGTTCAAAGTCACCCCGGTTGACTGTATATATATATATATATATATATATATATATATATATATATATATATATATATATATATATATATATATATATATATGTGTGTGTGTGTGTGTGTGTGTGTGTGTGTGTGTGTGTGTGTGTGTGTGTGTGTGTGTGTGTGTGTGTGTGTATTCTCAATTATGTATGCATACATAAATACAAAACAGACTCTTCTCACTAATTACAATTTATATATTATATATTGGTATGTATGTATGCGCATCCATGATCCATATTTGTATGAATACTGTATTGCATGTACATATCCATAATCAATATGTGATACTCTGTAATATGCAGTTCACACCTAAAATTTATTGGTAAATAATAATAACATTGTTTCTTCAGGAATGTGTTACTTACATACTTAACCAATTTAATGCATTTTACTCATGTAACCAACTTAAATGTAATACATATAGATGGATTCACATCAGGGCGTAAAGTAAGCCAGAGCTCTGCCCCGGTAAGAAAGTTGCAACCGGAGCTGCACTCTAGTAAAAGAAATCTGTCAGATATTGACTTAATGGGGGGGGGGGGGGGGGTTAAAAAAGTGTGTGAGAGAGAAACAGGCTCAACATTCAATACTATATAATATAATATATAAATAATTTTATTATTAAGCAGTTATTTTTATCTTTCAAAAAACTTTGAGCAAGTGTCCGAACTTGCAAAGCTATTAGTTTACGGGCTTCAGAGCAATATAAAGTATGCATTTTTTTTTCTGGATACAGTGTTCAGGATGTAAGAACTGAGACTGCATCATAAATGAGACATACAGTACTCATGAAGTCTCTTTGAATTCCTGTTTACCTGATCTTTTAAACAGAAGATGTCCTGCAGGTTTTCTTTAATAGTGTATTTGTGAAATGTTTCAGAATAAAGAGTTTAACTTCCGTGGGCATGGTGGCAGTGTTGATCAACTTTGCTGGCATGCAAGTAATCCATACCTGTTAAGTACGGCAAGTGGAGATAAAACTGTGCGCATCTGGGATGCAAGATCACAGAAATGCACATCAACAATCACCACAAAAGGTACAACATTTGATACAGTATCCTCTTGTCTCTATAACCTTTGCTCTCTGTATACCAGTATTGTAAAATTACAACTTTGTTTTAGGTGAAAATATCAATATCACGTGGTCCCCTGATGGTAGTACTATAGCTGTTGGCAACAAAGAGGATCTAGTAACTTTCATAGACACAAGAACACACAAAATCAAGGCTGAAGAACAGTTTCGATTTGAAGTCAATGAAATTGCATGGAATAAACAGAGCAGTCTTTTCTATCTTACCAATGGGCAAGGCTGTGTTCATATTCTTAGGTAATAATATTTTACTTTTTTATTTTATTTAGTACAGTATGTACAGTACATCCACAAATAGCGGTTTTACCTCGCATAAGCTCATTGTCTTATTAGCATTTGGTGTCGTAAATTGGTATGGTAAAATATTTCCAAAATTAAAAATTTATTATGCTGGGCTCAAAAAAAAAAATAATAACAATAATAATAAAAAAATCTACTGCTAATTTATATACATTTAAATATTTAATCATAAATTAAGAACTGCAGTGAAAAGGATAAACCCTGTCACCATACTCTATTTTTATTATTATTATTATTATTATTATATTTGCTCACATAGAGATGCTTATTTGTTTTTCAGTTATCCTGCATTAAAACTACAGTATGTTCTTCAAGCTCATCCTGGTACTTGCATCTGCATTGAGTTTGACCCTACAGGTAAATACTTTGCCACTGGGTCTGCAGATGCTCTTGTATCTCTGTGGGACGTCAAGGAACTTGTCTGCCTCAGAACTTTCACAAGGTGGGGTGCATTATTTATATCTGACTAATTCAATAACTATTTTGGAGCAATATTCCAATATTTTTGAACAAGGTAAATTTAGTCAATATGCAACCCAAAATAATTAACAATAAATCTACGGTCAATCGCTCCCTTTAAAAATAATGAATAATTATAATATAAAAATCAAAATATAATATTTAGCATATAAGCCTCTGCAGTTATTGATCTATAAAAGGAATATACACAAATATTGGCAAATGCAAATAGCATGTTATTAGCAGCTAACCTTAGTTAAAGAGTTAACATAATTGTGAATAACTAAAATGACAGCAAAGAAGAAACTTGATGCCATATTTTAAGTACTAGTATACTAGCTGTATGACATGTGTATTCATAAGTACTGTGTCTACTAATTTAATGTTCCAAACAGTTCCAAATAACAGTTTTGTGTTGTTGTTTTCAATATTAAATTACAAAGTTAAAATATTATATATATATATATATATATATATATATATATATATATATATATATATATATATATATATATATATATATATATATATATATATATATATATATATATATATATATATATATATATCAGTGGCGTGCGGTGCCTATTTTTAGAATTCAAATGATTATAGCGCCGAATTTTATCAATTGATTTTTTAGACATTTTGGAATTTCATAGTCAGAAAGTCAAAATTATGAAAACTATTTTTTAAATTTTTTTTATTTTGAAGTTAAAGGTCCCAAAGGGCCCCTTAAACAGAAAAATTGAGGTAATTTTTTACTCTTCTGATCACAAAGGACACTGAAAATTAAGAAATCGAATAAGAACTAAATTTCAGAATAAAAGAGTTTTAAATTAAGCCCAGAATTACAAAATTGGTCCAGTTTTGTTATGTGGGTCTAATTAGGGACACTTCAAAGTCAAAACATTTTAAAAATGAAACAAAAATTAAAAATTCAGTTAGAAAAACAAAAACTTTAGATTTTGTATTTTTTGGAGTACCAATTTCAAAAATCACATTTTGGACTTCCAAAATCTCCTCAATAGGGCCCAAACGGGTCCCATTTTTTTCAAAAAGCAATATATTGAAATTTTAACTACAGCAATCGATTTGTAAGGGCCAAAAACATAGGAATCAATATAATACACACCAAAATCGGAACATCCCTAGTTTTTTTATTTTTGGGGCCCATTGGGACTCATGCAATATTGCATGAGTCCCAATGAATCATAAAAATAAAAAAACTAGGGATGTTCCGAGTTTGGTGTGTATTATATTGATTCCTATGTTTTTGGCCCTTACAAATCGATTGCTGTAGTTAAAATTTCAATATATTGCTTTTTGAAAAAAATGGGACCCGTTTGGGCCCTATTGAGGAGATTTTGGAAGTCCAAAATGTGATTTTTGAAATTGGTACTCCAAAAAATACAAAATCTAAAGTTTTTGTTTTTCTAACTGAATTTTTAATTTTTGTTTCATTTTTAAAATGTTTTGACTTTGAAGTGTCCCTAATTAGACCCACATAACAAAACTGGACCAATTTTGTAATTCTGGGCTTAATTTAAAACTCTTTTATCCTGAAATTTAGTTCTTATTCTATTTCTTAATATTCAGTGTCCTTTGTGATCAGAAGAGTAAAAAATTACCTCAATTTTTCTGTTTAAGGGGCCCTTTGGGACCTTTAACTTCAAAATAAAAAAATTTAAAAAATAGTTTTCATAATTTTGACTTTCTGACTATGAAATTCCAAAATGTCTAAAAAATCAATTGATAAAATTCGGCGCTATAATCATTTGAATTCTAAAAATAGGCACCGCACGCCACTGATATATATATATATATATAATATTTATAGGCCTATTTATGCTAAAATTTTGTCTTTTTTTCCTGCAGGTTGGACTGGCCAGTAAGGACCATAAGTTTCAGTCACGATGGCAAGTTATTGGCATCAGCTTCAGAAGATTTGGTGATTGACATTGCTGAGGTGGCATCTGGTGAAAAAGTTGTAGACATTCCAGTAGAATCTGCCACTTTCACTGTAGCTTGGCACCCTAAACAATACTTCCTTGCTTATGCTTGTGACGACAAAGATAAGTATGAACGTAAAAGTGATGCTGGTAGTCTCAAAGTATTTGGATTTCTTGCAGACTAGTATTTATATTATTTATGAATGTAAATTTTTATTGTGTAATTGTTACACATTTTAAGATTATATTCTATAAAAAAAAATAAAAATAAAAAAAGAAGAAGAAGTCATTTTGATGTTTCATACTATCATGTGTAAAATACAATTTCATCAGTTGATATAGATTTTTTTTTTCCATAATAGATTATATTTTAAAGTAGTTTGAACGAGGTTGTTAACAGCTGATTTTAAATTTATTTGAAGTTTGGCGCTCACTTGAATTTAATTTCATCATTAAAAACTTTGCATTAACTGAGTCTCGATCCGCTGACCCTCGTCATGTAAAAACAGCGCTCTACCAACTGTGCTGTCATGGCACTAAGAGATAATCCAGCAAATCATATATATATTCCTTTTTGTAACTATTTTCTAATCAAACACTTTTCTCGCTTCTCAGTGCATATATTAATTAATTATAATGAAGTTAATACATATTAAGTACATTACAAGAGTTTTATTAACGTTTATGAGCTCAATTGACGTTTATATCTCGTTTCTCCCGCGATCGCCCGCGATCGCCATGATTCGGAGCCTCTAGCGGCCGATTTCCGAACTATATAAAAGTACTGGTTAACAAAAAAATTCTCATTTTCAGCTCTTTTAGTCACAAAGTTCTCAGTGCGTTTTGAACCAAATTTAGTTTAATGCTTTTAAAAGTTTCTTTGTTTATCAAAGAGCTTATTTATCTGTTTTTGAGTCCATTTAAATACACTTTCGCAGAAATATGAATGATCTACTGTGGAAGGATCCTGGCCTTTTCAGCCATTAACCAATGTTGTATGAGGAAAATGCTCGACTTTGCGGCTATTTTTTTATTTGCGTTTCGAACTAAATGTATTTTTTATTACATCAATAGGAGCATAGAGAAATAAGGAATCTATAGGTAGCTCTAAAACGGCGTTTAAATAATATCAAAACTCGTTCAAACTACTTTAAAAGAATCTTTACTTTTCTTAATTAAAGATAATAATAAAAAATAATAATAATAATAAACATTTTTTTCTTTTTAGCAAATATTTGTCACTAAATTAGTAATTTAGAGCAGTAGCTATAAGGTAAAGGGTCATTGAACTCACAATGTTTTATTTCATATTTTGAATTTATAATAAGTACCAAATTCAAATCTGAGACAGAAAAAAAAAAAAAAAGTACTTTTGGTTAACTGATTCTGACACTATAGAAAAACAAAGAATTTCTAATTCTTGAAGACATATAATGCACTTTCTTTAACATCCTTTAGAATACTAGATTAATAATTTACATACCTTATTATGGTGGAATTAGACACGAACGCGTTGATTTTGTATTTATTTTCATTTATTTTCCATTTGACGGTTGAAATAAAACTTATCTGATGTCACGCTGTACTGATGGGGCTGCAAAGTGATGGGGAGTGTTTTTAATTTTAAAAAAAGTTTAAAAAAGTGCATTATGTCTTTAATCGTTGCCACTCACTGTCAGTGTATATATGCAGTCACGTCACCTTCAGTTTTCATACTGACACTAGTATGTAGTAAAGATATTGCCGCAGATCATGTGGGGGTCTTATTATGCAAGGCTAACTAATTTTTTATGTAACTTAGAATCTAAGTAAGTGATTTTTTTTTGTAGCAATAAACTTTGAATTGAGCCCTTTCGTTCTAGGGAAGCTTATGTTACATAGACAGGACACTGCATAGAGCGTTCAACTCCCAATAAATTTATAAATAAATATGGAATAAATTTATCTTGTCCTCTCTCCGTGCACCACAAACAGTTTAAAAAAGTTTTTAAAAACCACAAATTAGCAAAGAGCATAGTTATTGACAATCAAAGTGCAAGTATTTTGATTCTATTTTGTCAGTACTGAGAGCTAGAAAGAAAGAAATATTTGTCATAAAAATTTGTATAAACTATTCATAAATAATAATTTAAATACTAGATTAATAAGAATATTTAGTCTGTACTGCCATAGCATTACCTATGAAAATCAACACGAACACAAATGTACAATAACAATAATTTCATTCAAATTAAAACTGAACATTTCATCAAATTTGCTAAAGTCTCATTTTTGTATGTACACTTAAAAATATTTCTATAATTTTTAGAAAATGACAAGCATGAGAGTAAATTTTAGGTAGAGAAAATTAAAAATAAGATTGAATTTTATACACATAATTATTTATTTAGATGAAATTTTACTTTCAGTAAACATTAGCTACTAACAGTAAGAGCTCTCCATTTTTTACTAACAGAAATATACATTTTTATATAACAACTAGACTCAACACGTATTTAGTTGAGGAAATTAAAACGGGACCCATATTTAGCTGGTGGTCGTGGATAATCATCTGGTAGACTTGGAGTAGCATCTGGATAAATTGCCTTTGCAGGCGCCTCTGGCTTGGGACGAGCAGTGTCGTGAACTTTAGCCCTGCAGAAGTAGCCGTACTCAGGACGTTCAATGCCCAAGGTGTCAAACGCACATTTGTCAAATACTGACTGAGTCTTGCGACAGCTGAAACAATCAAGCAATAAACATTGTACACATTTTGAAAAGCAAAAACTTTAAAATTTAAAAAAGAAAAATGCAGGTCCCTAGAGTCGCATCAAATATATTTTTGTTTTAACTTTTTCTATACAACGTCCTGCTATTTTCAGCATAAAATATAAATTTATATTAATGAACAAATACAAAAAAAAAACTTTATAAACTATTTTATAGAGTAAGGATAAGAAGCCATTGTGGTTGGATGGGATTAGTTCTAAAGAAAGAATGTCCTCTAGTTTCATAAAAAAAAAAAAAATATAAATAAAAAAAAAAAAAAAAAATTTGCTACCACGAAGACAACAAGGAAGCAATCTTTCTATACTGTGGAAGTAATAAAGTATATGGATAGCTTTTGCACAAAACTTAAGAAAAAAATAGCCCTTTAAGACACACTAAACCCTAAAAATACGTATTTTACATTCTTTTCCAAAACAATTCAATTGAAATTAGTCATTCATTTGACTTTTCTAGCCTGCAGGATAACTGAGACACGCGAGAGTAACGAAATATAGTACATGTCCCTCTACTATGAGAGTAAAAAAATATGTGCCCCTTGCTCTACCTGCTTACCTGAGAAGGCGTACAGAGTTTTTACTGACACAGGAGGGGGGGGGGGAGTACTAAAACATGTTTCCCCTCGTTACCCTCGCAGGGCTCACTTATCCCGCGGACTAGAAATTTCAAATTAAATGACTAATTGATATTGAAATGTTTTGGAGAAGAACAAATAAATACTTATTTTGGGGCTAAGTAAGTGTGTCGCTAAGTATGAGAAAGACCAAGGCGCACACACATACTCTGTTCCTCTTGGAGTCGTGTACCAAAAGCTACCCAATGTAAACTTCAGTGTCTGTGTGAACCCCCCCCCCCCCCCCCTCCTTTCTTTCTTTCTTTCTTTCTTTCTTTCTTTCTTTCTTTCTTTCTTTCTTTCTTTCTTTCTTTCTTTCTTTCTTTCTTTCTTTCTTTCTTTCTTTCTTTCTTTCTTTCTTTCTTTCTTTCTTTCTTTCTTTCTTTCTTTCTTTCTTTCTTTCTTTCTTTCTTTCTTTCTTTCTTTCTTTCTTTCTGTCTCTCTCTTTCTTCTAAAGCCTGTGATGGCTGACCTTTATGGCTTCATGGCCAACAAGTTGATGTTGGTGCTATTATTCAATTTATTAGACGAATTTTAAAGTAAAGGATATAAATACCAGCAAAGGCCTTAACACAGTAGAAGTTCTATAAAGAGATCGCACGTGGCACAGAGTTTAGTTATGTATAGCCTACTGTCTGATGCTTGTATAACTGACAGCTTTTGGCATCGTAATGAAATGACATTATCAATCAAAAAAGAAAATTACTATGTGTACCAAACTACACCCTACACTGTGATGTGCTCAAGTAAGTTTCTTCTTTCATTTATAATGTCATTACTATGATGAAAGCTCTTGATTATACAAACATTATATACAGTAACTAAAAACTCTGTACCAATGGAGACTCTGAACCCACCATTGAACGTCTACTGTGGTATTTCTAAATTCTATACTTAACTTTAATATTTAATACTCTTACTTTAATGCTTATATATTGGAGAGAAAGAGAAGAGAAAATTAATGTAAATAATCAAAGTGATGTGTAAGTGTTTCTGTTGGTATAAAATGGTAAAAAAAATTATACCCTAAAAAAAAAAAAAAAAAAAAAAAAAAAATATCACAATTACAATCTCAAAGTGATGATTATCTTAATTTGAAGTTTTACTGACGAAGCAATAATTCAAATATTTTCACTGTTAGCAGCTATGTAGAGCAACCACTATAGATTAAACTTTTGAATATTGTACACTTCTGAACAAAAGTTTCCAAACAATTTGTATAGGCAACCCGCAAACAAACTATACTAACTTTATGAGAAAACGCAGCGTCCGCCCCTGCCCTGTTTGGAAATTTTGCCCATAGGTGTACCTATGGTATGTACTGGGATGAAATCAATGCAAAAGTAAGTCAGGTGGGGAGCATCAACAGATGATAATAAAAGGAAAGGTTCAAGTACTGTACTGTACACTAGAATTACCCAAGTATTCTAGCTTCCTATGAACAGTGTTGTGATAACTTACTATTTGAATTCCAGCTTGGAACTAGATTTATCGAGACAGTTTGCATACTGCTCAAACTCTTCACTGCATGACTTCTTCATCTTACGGAAGAAGTTAAGCGCACAGCTAGTGACCGCTTTACCCTCTTCAATGCATTTTCGTGGATCATCTAACTCTTGGCGACATAGCATAAATTCCTGAAATAAAAATTCTTCTATAAAATATACAATACATATGCGTTTATTATGCATACAAAAATGTTGGGAGATTTTATATATAGGGTGTAACCTCTGAAATAGGATCAATGCGATATGTAGTTTGCTGATAGGAATAATATTATTATTATCGCCACTTTAATGGATTAAATTGGGATTATATTTAACTTGATAGTATAATTAATTATACACCTTCCCTTACCATTATAGTATACATAACATAACATAAATTAGCAGCAGTTATTGCCATCAAATAAACTTAAAATAATCGTGTAAAAATGCGGAGACCAAAAACTTACATTGTTTTCCTTCTCGCAGTATTTGCCAACATGGAACGACCCTGCTCGCAAAGCAGGGCTGCTCAAATTAATTTCTTGGACCGTGAGTTCTTCTTCGGTGGGTAAATGTGTTTTTGCAGTTACAACCATTATTAATTAAGTGAAAATCTAAATTTTTATTCCACTACTAAGTCCACCATCAAAAATCTCCAGCTGGCCTAGGTATTTGTTACTCTGTATGGTGCTGCCAAAATTACCCCTAGTAGTGAGTGATAGAAGTGGAATCACTGCCACTCACACTCAACTGCCAGTTCCAGTGGCGGCATCAACATCAAATTTTCAGAAATTGTGTGTTCAATTCATTGTGGTTGGTTAATGAACAAAAAAAAATACTATACAGAAAGGGTGTCTGTACTCTGTATTATAAAAATATGTATGTACTGTATACTTATCGACCAAGCAAGCATAATTAAATTCATATATATCAAGGCGATTTATATGTAAGTACAAAGAAGTTAGAAGTATCATAAATATATATACTGTCGTATTTTGTCATTTTTTTTCCCGATGACACTTCATGGTTTGGTCCCGTCAAATTTATATTGTTTTCTATATTTTTAATTTTATACTGTCTATGCAAAAAGATCAAGGAATGTTATCACTTTATTTATTTATTTATTTCGATCAAGATCAGATCAAGCAGATCACAAAAATGTATATAATGTATATGCAATCAGGGGCGGATCCAGGGGGGGGGCGGTGGGGGCGACCGCCCCCCCCAAACGGCCCACGTGGGTGGAAAAAAATGAGCAAAAGTTGAAAAAAATTTAGTCGAAAAATTTTTTTTTTGCGCCTTCGGCGCAACTTTTATTGCTGGATAAGCGTTTGAATCCTGACTACAGTAAATACAGTATATCAAAAAATAATTTTTTTAACATCCCCTAGTTGTCATGTCATCAGGGTAATATATCAGAGATATAGTTCTGTTAATACTTGGACATCCACGAAATATTTTGCTTGCGATAAGAACTAAAAAAAAAAAAAAAAAAAAACTTTAATGTAAATTTTATAATTTTTATCTCAAAATATTTTTCCATCCAAATATAAGTTTTATGTTTTACAATATCGATAATAGTTTGAAAAATTGCAAAACAATTTTTAGTAAATTGGTGTATAAAAAAAATAATAATAAAAAATAAATTAATAATAATAAAATAATACACAATATTAATAATTTATTTAAATTTTGCTTTTTTTTTTTCAAGTGTTTTTTTTTTTTTTTTTTTTTTTTTTTTTTTCAGTGAAATAACATTAATAATTTTACAAAGAGATGAAAATAGAAAATATTTCAGAAATCATTTGTCCAACTTTTACTTTTTTTTTTTTTGCTTACATAAAAAAAAAAAAAAAAAAAAAAAAACTACCAAATCAAAAATTTTGCAATTCAAGAATATTTTTTCAAAGGCATACTAATTTTGCAATATTTTCCAAAAAGGGGCGTGGCCAAATAAAATTTTTCGCCTGCGGCGCGCTACCCCCCCCCCCCCCCCGGTCCTACATTGTTAATTTTCTAGGAGATCGCCCCCCCCAAACACAATTCCTGGATCCGCCCCTGTATGCAATACGATCAAAAATCAAGATCGTGCAGAGATCTTTGATTTATAGTTACTATTACGTAATATAACAACAATAAGATAACAATAGAAGACTTGCAAAAGTAGGTTTTAGTGAGAAAGTAAACAAACACACAGCCCAACAATACTAACAAAGTGCTAGCAGACGATTTGGCGTTCCTGTCTCAATTTCGAGACCAGCGAAATATAAATATATCCATGATTCCGCTTTGAATTGTTAGCCCTATATATATGTATATATTATGTATTTCGCTGGTCTCGCTCAATTTATAACATGCTTTTCTTATGGTGGAATGCAGCAGATATAACAATTGAGTTAGAATTATTTTTCAGAGCTGAAATTTTTACTATAGCTTATATACTGAGCCTCAAAGCTTTTGTTTTCCTGGATGTGAAGTCAATAGGGTGAAAAAATAATTTTTAACGAAATCACTTGAAATACAGGAAAACAAAAGCTTGTAGGCTCAGTAACAGTAAAAAATTCAGCTCTGAAAAATATATAATTCTAACTTGAGCTGTAGCTGCTTCATTGCCCCATAAGCATGTTAAATGTATATAAACAGGAACACTCAAAGTCGTCTCTGCTAGCACTTTGTTAGTATTGTTGGGCTGTGAGTTTGTTTATTTTCTCACTAAACCTATTTTTGCAAGTCTTAATTCTATTGTTCTATTGTGATATTTTCGCTGTTAAAACATATAATATGTATATAATAATCAGGGACGGATTGGGCGCCGAGATTTCGAGGAAATCTCGATGGGCCGTGGCCAAAATGGGCCGCCGTGGCCCGCAATAAAAAAAAAAACAGGAAAAAAAAAGAAAAAAAAAAGTAGTAAAAAAAAGAGCAAAAAAGATGAAAAATATATATATTTTTTTTTTTGTGAAAGCCATGCATGCACTCTTATTTTTGTTTGATTCACTTTTTGATATACATGCACATGCAGGGTGTTTATGAAAAATGGCACAATTTTAAACACCTAAAAATTAGAAAGATATAATTTTTCTCAAACATTCAATATCATATGAAATTCAAGCCAAAATATTGACATTTTTTAATTTTAAGTGCATCAAGTGGCTTGCGAACTAGGGACAAAAATGTAAAAAATGACTTGAGACTACAAAAAAAAAAAAAAAAAAAAAAACTGCTGTATCTGTTAAATAGGTTTCATTGGTTTTTTAAAGCTATATGAAGGTCACCTGAGGTCAAATAGGTGCCCTAACTCTTTGCTGGTGTTTTAAAATTAATAAAAGTTAGCTACATTTGACCTGCGGAGTAAAAAAGCAAAAAGCAATAATCAAATGTGAAGGCGCACAAAAATCACGATTTTAAAGAAAATTCGCTTCTTTTTCCACTGAATTCTCGTTTTTTCTCATGAAAGATTTCTTCTGGACATATTTTTTTTTTAAGTAAAAGTTAAGTTCTGATTAATTTTGAAGTCCTTTAATTCACTCTGTTTCTCTCTTACAAATGAGTATATTGAGAAACAGTGGCGGCCCAATAGAGGGGGATGAGGGGACACTTCCCCCGGGCGCCAGAGGAAAAAAGGCGCACAGGCAAGAAAAATTAGTGACTGATACAAAATTTAAAAAAAAAAGTAAACAGGCTATAAAAAAAATGCAAATGAATTAAAATTGAAGCTTCATAATGCACAATCTGTAAAATAGTAAAGCACTTATTACCAGCATTTTCTGTTAAATATGAAATATTAATATTTTAAATTAATAATAATTATAAAATTATAAATTAAGTTAAAGTGTTTTAAAGTCTTTTTTTTTTTTTTTTTTTTTTTTTTTGAAGAACCAAGGAACAGTTAGTGGAGTAACTTTTAAATCTCGGCTCAAATAAAATCTTCCGCAAATTTAGTATAAGCAAAAGATACACAATTCCAAGCTCTTTTATCGTGCGCAAAATTTTACTTGAATCACTTCTGCATAAAAAAAAAATATATATATATATAATAATATAGCGTGTATTTTAATACAGGTCATCTTTTTTTGACTTTGAGTTTAAAAACAATACGGAGAATTTTTTACGGAGAAAAAGAAAAAAACAAAAAAAAAAACGCAACTGTAGATCAATCCGAAAAATCAATTTTTATAACCAAACTTATCAGCCTGGATATGCTAGAATTTTTTTAAACCGCTGAAAAAATTTCAAAGCATAGGTCAAAATTGGGGTTCAAATATAGATTCATTAGCAT
Source organism: Ecdyonurus torrentis (assembly GCA_949318235.1). Classification (NCBI taxonomy): domain Eukaryota; kingdom Metazoa; phylum Arthropoda; class Insecta; order Ephemeroptera; family Heptageniidae; genus Ecdyonurus; species Ecdyonurus torrentis. The sequence goes on from OX439130.1 coordinate 25,338,905, forward strand.
TGAGGATTGGTGTATTTAGCGACATTTTCACACTCTGTTGTGACGACAGTTTTTAAAATAGTTTTTTTTTGTAAATTTCATTTTCGGCTACAGCAGCACATTCAGAAAATAAAAAATAAAAATACAATGCTTTCCTTAAGTACATACTACCTGAATTTGTCGTAAAGAAATTTTTTAAAAGTAATTTAGAATCATGTTCTTATACTGAACAAAAAAAAAAAACACAATTTTTTACTAAAATGGTTTAAAAAAATATTAAATTTGAAGCACTTAAATTGTAATAGCAAATTCTTTTAAGTATACTAATTTTGAATATTTTTGGCCAAAAAGGGGCGTGGCCCCAAAAAAATTTTCGCCTCCGGCGGGGCAAGGGGGGCTGGCCCCCCTTGACCCCCCGTATGTGTGTGGGCCGTCCTCTTGTGTTTCTCGGAGGGCCATCGTGACCCAATCCGTCCCTGATAATAATATAAAAATATTGAGTTTTTCACTGGTAATTATAGTAACATAGACTCCTAATCTAAATCGTTGTTTTCACGGTATCCGCAATACACCTGTCGTCGCCATTCACACATTCTAGTGCATTGCATACGAACTACACCCTGGCCAAAAAAAAAAAAAAAAAAAAAAAAAAAAAAAAAAAAAAAAAAAAAAAAAAAGAACAGAACAGAACAGAACAGAACAGATTTTTACAAACGGATGCGCTTTCTTTTTCTTAAACAAATTTCCACAGATAAACACCAAAAATTTATAGGTGATCAATGTAATATTGAAGTTAATACATGTTAAATTTTATTTTTATATAACTTGATTAGAATCCAAGAAAAGGGTGTTGCATCAGGTTGTAATAACCTCTCTTCTTATTTTGGTAACATGTACTATACACTATACCTACCTATAGCGTATAGCTAATACACACTACCTTATGAAATAAAAAATATATGTGTCTGCTTTTTTTTTTTTTTTTTTTTTTTTTTGCTTGAATCAAATAGATTATTTTTACTTTTAGCCAGCGTGTGCTGTATACTGTATAATAATAATTACGCTATAGCGGCTTATTAATTAAAATGTTAATTATACCTTCAATATCTATAAGAGCGTTTTGTTATTAAGAGGCACACATTGAATGCAATGGAGGTTTTATCGGGGTTTAAAAAAATTATTGATAAATTTTTATGGCCTTAAACACATAAAAGTATGTCTAGAATTTCTTATTTAAAAATTTCCGGAATCAGTGGACTAAAAAAAAAACTTAATAATAATAATAAATCAATAAATACGTGTTCTTCCTCAAGCGTAATGTTAAATTAAGGGACCCTTTTTAGCTTTCCCCGCGCGCTGTACCGATAAGCTCCATAATAAATGCAAAACTGCGAGACTTAATTCTGTGACAAATGAAGTCAAAAGTCGTATCCGACGGACTGCATCTGATAAAATAAACTAGCAGTATTTTTTTAATTGATGGTACCAGTGTAATTCTAGCCAATCACAAGCATGTCTTGGAAAAAGGCGCGCTCGCACTAATGTCAAATACCATATATTAATTTTATTTTAGAACCATATTCTTTTAGCGTTTTTTAAAAATATAGATCAATAATAAAAAGTATATTATTATTTAAATGATTTTAGTAGTGTATTTATCTCATAAAATTCTGATGTGTATGATTGTAATTAATGCAAACAATTCAAGTAAGTATACACTTCAATTAATAAAAGCTTTGCGAATAAGACTTTTGACCAATATTTTAAAACAACATAAAACAATACAGTATACAGTATATGATGCGCAGTAGAGCACTGATAAATTTTAGGCATAAAAATATTAACAACCATAATCACAGGTCACAGGAAACCAGTTTACGCGTATACTGTCAATAATTTATTAATAAATACAGTACAGTACTGACAAGTGAGTATAGTTAGAATCGTGTCACTACGTCTGTTTCTTATCTATTAAAAAAAAAATGAATAAAATATTTTAAGTCTTATACTAAACAATTTTTATCGGTATTATATAATGAGGAGATGTGTAGTACAATGATTGATTATATTTTAACAGCATTATATTATTAAAGAATAAAAAAGCATAGTAATTACTGAAAAATGAATTTATTAGTCTTTCAAAAATTGGTGTTTATATAAATATGACACCTGATGCGTGTAATACATTTCGGATCAACTATAAATAATATGAATATATTATAATTGATACGAGATAAGCTAGCTGATATGCTCGCTCTTGTGGGTGAAAGTAACAGTTGCAACTTGGAATCAAATGCAGCAAACGGTACCCTTGGCTTTTTTTTTTTTTTTTGTTCTACTTACCTGTCGTATGGGTTCTTCTCACTCTCATAAGAGGTATCTGAATAGTGCCGTCCACTATTTGCCCTCAGATTTGAGACTTTGCGAGTAGTTAATTTTTGCCATATCGTCAGATGTGCTCTCTCAGTGCATATAATTTATAGCGGAATTGTTTAAGTTAAACGTTCTTATCAATATCATGGTCAGTCTGTTTTTATTTACATTATTCAAGCATATATCCGTATGACATTTTATTTTCATAACTGAGTTAATATAACTTTTCTATTACTAATCATTGGTATTGTATCTCTGTTCTCTGTTCATAAAATTTATAAAAATATATAATACATATATATTTTTTAAGGAGATCATGCATGTGGTGTGGTTTTATTTATAATTATGGTATAATCAAAAACTCATGCATCGTCGCGATCGTTGTAATTATTTTCATTTTTACCATTTCAAAATGTCATGCAAGAATTAAAGAACAGAAATAATTTACCCAAATTTAAAAATAGATATGGTGAGAGGACACTGAGTGTTCAACTGCCGCTTATTTGTAATGCCATTCCGAAATTTATTAAGGATGCAAAGAGTAAAAAGGAATTAAAAGCAAAAGTAAAAAAATTGTTATTTATATAAATATAATGTAATTTGTTTTTTTCTAAATATAGAAACATTGTTTTAATATTCTTGTGGTTAAAAAAAAATTGTTAAATGTGCTGATTTTATTTGAATATTATTGTAAATTTTTAATGTTTACTAACATTTTTATTTTTTGATCAGCACGCACCAATAAGACTTCATTGTCTTAGTGGGACTTATTATATGTATTTTTTTTATTAAAGCCTTTGTCAACTTACTTTTTTATCATTTAGAATACTAGATTGATAATTACTATACCTTATTATCCATGATATAGACACCATCACGTTGATTTTGTATTTAATTTCATTTATTTTCATTTTGACTGTTATATCACGTATCTGACGTCACAATGTACCGCCGCCTATCATAGTCACCGCGCTGGTCACGTGATAAATTTAAGCCCCTCACTCAAGTTCTTTACCCCTGTCACGGCCCCATTGGTACATTGTGACGTCAGCAGATACGTGATATAACAGTCAAAATGAAAATAAACAAAAATAAATACAAAATCAACGTGGTGGTGTCTATATCATGGATAATAAGGTATGGTAATTATCAATCTAGTATTCTAAATGATAAAAAAGTAAGTTGTCAAGGGCTTTAATAATAAAAAATAAATAAATAATACTTATCAAGTCCAGACTTAAAATTATGTTTAAAATTCCATTAAAATAATTTTTTTTTCTTTTTACATGATTAAGTCTAATTTACACCACGCCATATAATGAGTATACTAATTAACTAACATTTTTGCATTGAAAAATATTTCATAAAATGTTTTATTCAATTCAATTCAAAATAGGCTTGGCTAATGCGCCTGCAGAAGTTGGTGTGTATGCAACACGCTTGATGCAACGGACCAACTGGTTGCATACCTACATAGACAAGCAGGCGCTATTATTTCATTCAGAAATATTTGTATTATTACCCAGAAATTGTCACTTTTTTTTAAAGCTAAATTGCTCTATTGTTTCATATTTTAAGAACCCTGAAAATCAGTACTTAAATATCTTTTGAAGAAAGCAATGCCTTAATGAAAGAAATAAAGAAATATATTTTGAAATATTATTATAATATGTACAGTATAGTCAGTATAGTGTATAATACGTAGTAAAATAATTTATTTAAAAAAAAAAAGTTTTTATTTTATACGACTGAGATGGCCTTTAAGAAAGATGTGCAACTAAAAATTTTTAATTTATTTTAGTAGTTATAAATATTGAAAATTGACCTTTCACTTAAAACTTATATTTTTTTCCCCCGAATGTGCAAACGCTAAATTTTATTTCGACTGCAGGACTGTATCAAAGAATTACAATATAAATATATAATAATTTAAAAAAAATTAAATTAAAATGAATGATCATTAAAATTGGGAGGGTTTAAAAGACAAGCTAGACAATGATAAAAGATAAAACATAAAAAGTTCAATACATGAAATTAAAAGCTTAAGAGCATTATTTTAAAATGGCACATTAAATTTCAATAACTTATAGAACTTTACAAGAGGCAAAATAAAGCAAACTCAGTTTTTCTCAAAAATCATACTAAAGTCCCTGTAATTACCATATATAATTAATGCAAAACCATTACGCTCTTGTATGCTCCATACATAGCATCTGGTCCCCATGACATAGTCGGATTTTTACGATCAAGGTCATATTTTGAAGCAACCTTTATAGAATTAAAAATTTCCATATATCATGAAATGTACATAAATTGAATTCTATTGGCATATGGATAGAACATGTATTTAAATAGAGTTTTGCGTCAACTGAAATCTCCAACAGATTGCATTGTATGGCCATCAGCTAATAGAATTTAATTTGTTATGAAAGAGACTGTACATAACATACTACATACGTATAACATGGTGACATGGCATGTTTATTGTCTGTTGATTGTAGAATTTCTTACCTTTTGTTATCGAATTCAGTTTTTATCGTTGCTACTGACTTTTCATGAATTTTTAGATCATACTTTCCTATTTATAACAGTAATTATATTAAATATTTTAAAACATAACTGGTAGTAATGAAAACAGAAAAAAAACAGTGTTTTTTGGTGTTGACTTTTAATTCAATAAAAAAATATAATAATTTAATCAATTAATTAAATTTATTTTGAAAAAGAATTCAAAATACAAATTATAATTTGTTTTTTTTAAATCATTGTCTTTTATTAAGCTCATACAAAATTTAGTGAAATTTTTTTATGCAATACAGAATATTATCTTCAAAATAGAAAAACCATATTTTTACATAGATTCAACTTTAAAATATAGCAATGCACATCAACGTGAAATTATTATCTGTTGTTGTTAAAAACAATTTTTTATGTATTTTAAAACAATGTTAAATGTGTTTTAATAATTATAATACATAATCAATATATATTTTTCTTTTTTTTTTATCATGCTTTTTTTTAACAATATTAATAATTCTTTAATTATAACCAATGTAACCAATTGTAATAATTAAGCATTTAATTTGCGTATTATTTAATTTTATAACTCGCTCATAGTATAGGTGATATATTTTATTTAATATTTTATAATATAACTTTTAAACAAATTTGTTTCTCTTTTTCTGAGCAACAACACGATAAAAATTTTGTAACAACAAATTTTTTAAATTTATTTCAATTTTTTTTTATATTATAACTTTTTTTTAATAAATCTACATAATAATTTGATTTAATCTTAACTCTATGAATGATTTTTTTTATCATTTTATTTTCATATATATATATAATTATACTTATTATGTATCAAAAAATTTATGGACGATGTGCATGGAGCATTTCTTTTTTTTTGTCGATATATATTTCATAATATAATATTAATTTATAATATTTTTACATTCAAATAAACAAGTAAATTGGTTATTAAATAGTGCAATTGGATACAAAGAGCAATTATATAGGAAATACATTTTTTTTATAATATAATATTGCATTAATTATATTTTTATATAACCATAGAAATAAAAATATAATTACTGTAATTTGTTGTGTTTATTTATTAAGAATAATGCTATGAATAGTAGCTTCATTACAATTATTGTAGTCCATAGTAAACGTGATGTTTTTGTTTATAATATATATTGTATTTTTTTTTTTTCTAATCGTTGTCCAAGCTTGCTGTTGATATACGCGCGTGGCAATTAAACTCTCGGAGTTAGAAGGCTTGTTCTAGCGGCACTCTAGAATAGGGCTTTGATGAAAGATGAAGAGGTAAAAAGGATAAAGATATTATATATAATAATATTTTTATAGAATTGGGATAAGTATTTGAAAAAAATAATAATGATACTTTACTACTCTGCATGTATTTGAGGTTAATATTATAGCCTATAGAAGGCCAATAAAACTATTATTTTTTTAAAATAATTTAATTTATAAATATGAAGAGGATATTTATTAAATGTAATATTGGTTGACCATGAGTACTATGGGGAAAGTATAGGCAACCAGTCACATGTCACTCGCTTACCCGACTACGGTCCGCCTAAAATAATATATTTTGCAATATAATATTTATTATTTTTTTTCTAAATATATTTGCAACTATAGTCAGGGGAAGTCAAATGGAAGCCTTGTCCTGTTAGGCTGTGATGTCGAGGACATATTTTATTCATTCGCAATATAAGCTGCAGCCAAATACCACAATATAAATAAATATAATATTTAAGTGAATAAAGGAAGAAATTATTTTGAAAAGTGATACAAAGATGTAGCTGCAAATTGCAATATATAATATAATATAATAGAACTACTTTACAGAACTAAATAATAATAATATGATATAGTATTGTATAAAAAGCCAATATTATATAAAATTGCATTTAAGAAGCCCCAAATATGAGTACATTCTTATATTATATATAGCTACATCACTCGCCCTCAATTGAATTAAATATTTTTATACTTTTGCCTCCAATTTTTCTTATTATTAGTATTTACAGAATAGAAAAATATTTTCCTAATTTTTTTTCTTCTAAAATTATGCAAAAAGAAAAGTTTTTTTTTTAAAAAGGCTTGTTTTGTTTTAAAAGACATAAAGTCACAATCCCACTGAAATAAAATGAATTATTATTATTATTTTTCATATTTGCAAAAATAGTTTGAAACTTTTGCATATTATAAGATAATAGTAAAAACAAAATGCATTTTGATACCAAGATACCAAAGCGTGCATATAAAAAAAAAATCACGGAAAGTGACACCAGATTTTGGTTTTATAACTACAAAAATTAAGCAAAAATTTTCTTCATTTTTTTTCCTGTTGTTATGTTGTTTTACTTTTTAACGAATAAATTTTGAAAATCTCCACTTGTCATATTTTGATTCACTGAAACAATAGATGTACTGTACAATGACATGCATAACATTGATGACAATAAACATGTGTACATGAAGGCTATCACAGAAATAATAATTATATATATATATATATATATATATATATATATATATATATATATATATATATATATATATATATATATATATATATATATATATATATATATATAAATTATAATCATCATAGTTTTATAACTTTTAAGTTTAGGCATGCATAAAGTACTGACTTTTTACTTTACTAATTAAGGTATCTGTGATATACATGTATGTAATATATATTTAATACATTTAATATACACCAATATAAAAACAATAAAAATAAATAATGAAAAATACACAGCTTCACGTCAACATACTTATAAACATCTAGTTGTATGCATTTGAATAAATTTTGTAATAATAATAAAATTCTATATTCCAAATAAATATCATAATATGCCTTTTTTTAAATATGTAATGCATCTATAGTATGCTCCTTAAAATTCAGATAATGTTGTTTATTACTGAATTGATAGCTATATAGACGATTATTTGATCACATTTCTTGAATTTGAATTACAAGAATCATACTTTAGCAATTTACTTTATGTATTATTATTTTTTTATTTATTTAAAGCATACAACTTTTACTTTAGCATTATATCCATTGAACAGCAACATCCATGCATTATTATGAATCAGTTTGTTTCTTTATACAAAAAATAAAAGCTTGCAATGATGCATCAAAGCTTTAACGAGACATTTAAAAAAATAGAAAAAATATAAATAAAATCAATAATATATATTTAATAAAAAAAATATAGGCTTACCACATGCTTGAGAATGTGCCAAGCCAACACCGCGATTATGTCGAATCGGGCATGGTATGGGACGATCGAGTGCGATTCGAAAATTTGCCCCAGCTTCAATTTTGCATTTTACACATTTTTTTTTTTAATTTAGATTCATGTTCCTTAATTTTACGCGAAGTTTATTAAAAAAAAAAATAAATGAAAAAATAATAACCGCGGGGAGGGAAAGTGATTTTAAATATAAATATGTTACTTGCATTATTATATAATAATAAATAACATAATAATAGTTTAGGGTGCTGGCCTACCATTACTTTTTATATTACTGGCATAAATATAATATATACATTATTAATTGTATATTATATAATAATCTTCATGCAACGTGGAGTGTACGATAGTGTACTGAGCTATTGCATGTGTACTTTGGGCATGTTTCTCGTTAGTATGTGTTATGTAAGTGTTTAAAGTGTAAATTTTAGTTTTTCTTGTCTTCGTGTGTTTAATTTGCATATGTATGTACTATGTATGTATATATATATATATATATATATATATATATATATATATATATATATATATATATATATATATATAGGTGTAAGTTACGTTTTATTCTTCATTTTAATTATAGTATAGTGACACATATATAGGTTACTTTAGTGTATCCTGTTTTATTAATGTTTATATTTAATACGAATGGTAATAATTTATTTTATATATTTAGTATGCAGTATGCAGTTTTCAATACAACATTTTGAAATATAACTATTTATAATAATCGTTCAAATTGAAAACTAAATAAAATCAATGGGGAAAAAATATATACAAATTTATGCCATCATTATACTGAGCTAATTTAAGGAATTTTGCATTCCAATGTATTACGTTTTGTGTTGTCCATTTTGGCGATCGTGCAATATAAAATAAATAAAGAAAATATCAATTAAAATATCATCAAAATTAAGGAGCTTTTGTGAAATAGCATTGCGCATGCGCACAAGCCCTTTTTCGTTAATTCTGACCACGTGCGCGCGCATGGCCTTAGCTCCTTGGAAACATGAGCCTACCGCGCAGGCGCAGCGAAGGAGTAAGATGCTGGTGCTCGTGCTGTTGCGGGCATCAGCAATAGGCGGCTTGCCAGGGCGGGCAACGCGAGGCCAAGGGCCACGAGAACACCCGGCCTTAGCGGTGAGGCGAGGCGCCCCGAAACAGGCGCAGCATTGCACATGTCCTCCTCACAAAAACACATGTGACCAGTCCCGCTACTTTCCATCATGCAAACATGGTCCACCATGAATAGGTTGATCTGGAGCTTCGAAGTACATGTGCGACGAACACTCTCATACGCTGCAGAGTTTGGATTAAAAGATTTTAGGCGAGGTGAGGGTTAGGATTGGAAAGGAAGAAAAAGAAAGAAAAAAGTAGATTAGTTAATATTATCAGTTTTTTGATTTTGGAACCATCTATCGAAAAGTGGTAAAAAAAATGTTAGAGGCAGATATTGTTAATATATGGAAAAACATATTTTATTTTTTTCCAAACTGGTTAAAATTAAATATTCATTCTCAAAGCAATTATAGTTTATTAGAGAATAAGTTAATTTTACCACCTTTCAGACGACAAAACACCAACTGGAACATATACATTAAACAGTAACATACATGATAACACACACAAAAAGAAAAAGCTAGCAAGGTTAAAAGAAAATAATAAAAAAAATAAATAAATACATATAAAGCGTACTGCTCTAGATTGATGGGATGGGATATATTTACACAATACATGAGCAATCGCACAGTAATTTTCTTACAAGTGCAATGTCATGTATAAGTTTGACAGAGCAGTTTAAATATAAAAAAGAGGCGTTTATAAAATCAAAACCATATGTATAAAAAAAAAATAAGGGTTACCTGCTTATGCTGCTTACACTAAACAAAATATATATATATATAATAAATGAATGTATATCATAAATTATTGATATATAAATATACATTACGTCAACATCCAACATGCGTGGACACGCACATGAACAGCGAAGGTGAAGGAGGTTTACATTATAAATGTAATGAAGGCTCCATTATAATACGCCATCTAGAGAAGGGTATTTTGATTTATGCACTCACGGGTTCTCGCATTTCGCACCATCTTGACGCAGCAACCGTTGCATGTCATTAGGGGTGGTTGATCACGAGGTAATGCCGTGTAATTGAATGGATCCTTGCATCGTATGTCGCTCCAACTGTCGCACTCGTAGCAGTAGATCGACCGCGCTAAAAAAAAGGGAACATTTTACATTAGTTTTCATAACATGTCAAATAACCATAACATTTGATATACATTGAGATTCTCACTTCTCATTGCTTTTTTTTTCTCTCTCTCTATTTAAAAAAGAGTTTTATACAGATATTAATTTTGATGTACGGTGAAAGAATGAGGCCGAAACCATGTTTTACAGCAATAAGCGCCAATCCTTTACCATGTGGTTTCGGTAATGGCAAGCTTCATTCTTTCACCGAAGTGGATATAAATACGATGAAAACAAAATTGTTTCCAACTTGTGTAAGTTTTAAAATATCATAAAATTTTATTTTAAATTCAATCATCTTTTACATATTCAACTTAAAAACAAAATCTTTTGAAGTGATTGAATTAATTTGAAAGTACTAGAATAGTTTAAAAATATGATTCGCATAAATTTATAAAATTATATAAAAAAGGAAACTGACAATAGGAAATTTAATATTATGTTTGACTCGATAAAATTGAAAGGAAAATAAATTTGGTAACAATGAGAAGGAGACATGATAATAACTTTAACAAAAAATACTATAATCAATAAATATTAAATAAGAAATTCTTTTTTTTTCATATTCTTCTTATTTTAGTGACAGGAAGATTAATGTAATTTCTTCAAAATCTTAATACATTTTTAGAATTATTTTAGAATATTAGAATAAAAATATGATAATACAAATTGATTGTCTGTTTGATCCATAACAAAACAAAAAATCATTTCATTTTCATAATACTAACACAGTATACACTTTCAAAATATTCATGGCCATGTTACACTCTTAAAACAAATCAAATTCAAAAAAATTAACAATATGTATTTTATCAGATATTCTTCTATAATGTACTCGCGCGATTATCAAATTTGTTGATATAATGCGATTGATTTGATTTGTTTTAAGCCTTCTTTATAATGATAGAAAATGTTTAATTTAAATGTAATGGAAGATAATGGATTTATATGGAATGATCTATATTGTTTTTAATAATGTGTGATTTTGTGTTCTAACTGATAGTCATAAGGTTGTGTTAAAATAACTAAAAAGAAGAAAAGTGTATTATAATCTTTTCTATAATTAAGCTATCATGGTAAAATATAAAAATATTTATAAATAAAAAGGTAACATAACTATAGAATATAACAAACAAACAAAAATATATGATGTTTTATAAGATCCTAGAGACAGGTTTACGAAGAATTGTGTTTATAATGTAAGTGTTTGTGTAGAAATGTATTTCGTATATTTTAAAAATGTACATTAATATGGTTAGCACCAAATTTGATTTCTTTTGTTGAACTAATCGTTGTTGTTTTTATAATAGAAGAAAGTGTATGCAAATAATATTAATTAGTTAGATATGATATAATTATATCTTTATTGCATCTTGTAGTATTATATAAGAATAAAAAATAATGTTACAAAAAATTGATTCATAAAAAAAGTGCAATTATTTATAATGGAACTTGCATTCCAAGATTTTCAATCTAAAATATAGGTTAGCAATTTTTTATTATCTTGCTTTTTTTTTTCTAGTTCAGCAAACATTGCTGTAACACATTTCTTTTAAATTATTTATAAAAAATAATCTTGAAAAATCAATAGCAGAATAAAAGGCAAGATGGTGAAAAAAAAAAAAAAAAAAAAAGTAAAGGTCATGATATAAATAACATTTCATTCAAAGTTCTCTCTTTACTGTAGCTCTCGACTTTCAAGTTAAATTCAGTTTACGACGGTACAAAGTTACATACAACATGTACTCAGATTATAAAATATGCAATATTTGAAACTAAGAAACACAAACTTTACATTTGTATTCTTCTTTTGCGAATGTGTAATATGAAAATGTATTACTTAAAATATCACTTTGTATAATTCTCGTATAACTTGAATATAATCTAGGATTTCATTATTGTTATCATTATTATTTTGAAGCAATTTTTAAAAAAACATGAAAAAATAGATAATATTTCAATGAGTTAGTTAAAATATAAAGCATAATATATATTTGTAAAGACAAATTCAAATACTGATGGGGTTTTGTTATTTAATCGATTCTTGCATATTTGCTAACCTTCTTACAATTTTATATAACGTTGAAGTACCTTAAACGAATGTTATGTTATAAAGAATGAGCATAAAGAAATGTCTAATTTTGTGCAGAATAAGCACAATTTATCTACATTCATATTATATAAATTAAACAACAACAATAATAAAACATTTACTTTTGCGTTATATTTTTGTGCGGGTTTTTAATTTATATGTAAATTTGATTTTAAATGCATCTTTTAAAAATATTATACTCAAATGTGCAAGACAGCAAGACATAAAATAACTGTCAAATTTCTATAATGAGAATTGTATTTTTTTTTTTTTTTGCTTTTATTAGAAGCAAGTAATAGTAATTTTAGAATTAATTTAATTTTCAAGATGTCAATCTTACATTGAAAAAACATATATTTCATTAAAGGCATAGAAAACATTGAAACAACATGTTCTAAACACGAAATGGGATCTACAAAACGGATTATATTTTTTACCAGAATGTAAATGTGGCCCCACAAGAGAGCTTGAAAAAAATGTAAAGTATGCAATTTGCGTGAATATTCCTGTTTATGACGTCATAAACAGGCAAAAACTAGTACGAAAATGTTGTGCGGGTTGCATAAATCGAAATTTTCTGATCACTGCTACGGCGCTTCAGTTGGGTTTTGAGACCAATTAATGTTATTTATGTAAGTCCCATCAAGTGTTTTGTTATGTAAATGCAAATATTTTCATGTTGTCTATGCCTTTAAAGAAAAGTATATATAAACTTGGTGCAACCAAATCTGAAACAACGTTTTGATTAAATTTTAAATATTTAAAGAGTAAAATAGTGTTTTGTTTAATTTTCTGAAGTGCAAAGTAAAAGAGGTGTGCGTCGGCTGCTTGAGCTGAAGTGGATAAATAATTGTGTATTATATTTTGTGTGTTTATAGTGGTTCGGTACTTACTCTAGAGGAGAAGTAGCATCGGTTTGTTTGTTCCTCAGTAGATCAGGCTCATCACTCTACCCGAGCGCAACTCAATTCTTTCTTTACATAAAAGCAGGCAAGCAGGCAACAAGCATTACATAAATACACACAAATATAACAACAAAATGCATTATATTTTATTATTATATCACATCAATACATATAGCTAAAGTTAAGCTGTAAGCATTTTTTGCATATCAAAACTGTTCTGAAAATAAATTAAGATATTACAATCGAACTTTTTTAAAAAAATTAAAAAAGGAATAAAAATGTTACATGATTATAGTGATTGAATAACTACAATTTTCAATTGATTTTAACAATAATCTTAATATAATGACAACCGTTGGTCTTTTTTGATTTTATGTACATTACAATAATTTAAGAAAGTTATTTATTAATTTTAGATATAGCTACTTTCATTGGTATATTAGCTCTTACAATTTAATTTTCAAAACAGTAAATAGATGCAACATGCAGCAAGTGAGGGAAAGGTATAGAGATATACTACTTTTTTTTTTAGGAATAAAAGCACAAGGATAAAAAATAAATAAATAATAATTTAAAATAATAAATTTTATACCAACAAATAATATATTACAAAACACAAGGTTTTTAAATATATATATATATTATATAATATTAAACACAATTTATAATAATAATAAATTAATTTATTTAATACAAAAACGAATAGTGTATATAAAAAAAATACGGCCATTCTATATAATACGCGAGCGCTGCTTTAGCTGCTAGGAGTATGTATAAAATTATATTTCTTTTATAATGTTGATGAAAATATCTGTGATATAGAGCATATTAAAAAGTATGCAAGGATTTTTTTTTATCTGTTAACTTGATATAATAATAGCTTGTTTACATACGTAATAAATTTTAAGTATAATATGTATAATAATTTATGTAAATGTATACATTTTCTTAGTTTTAATATTGCTAACGATATTTAAAGTATTCACTGTTTTAATTGATAATTATTTTCATAATTTAAATCCTTATAGAACATTATAAATATGAAATTAATAAAATATGATAATTTAGGTTTTAAAGCAAAATGGTTCAGATTTAATAGTGTTACCAATTTCAAGACAACATAAGTTCAAAGAGATTTTAACTATTTATCAAATCAGAATACAATACAAAATTAATTATTTTTTAACAAACTTCTCAGTGAGTTTTCCTGAACCAACATATTTTGGTTTTCTTGATAAAAATAATAATTAAGAGGCAATGTAAAAGAAAAGTAATACATCAAATTTGAACCATTATATATGTATTATATATATATATATATATATATATATATACTAGATTTTCTGGAAGTTCTCACTTAAGATTTATGAAATTTTTCTGCTTTACGTACTCTATCCTTAATATTATTCCGTTAATTAATTACAATATTTTGAAAAGCATTACTGAAAGCAAACTACTATACAGTTACAATATGCTAAAATAGGCTGTTCATTAATGTTAAAAAAAAAATGATTCCCTTTTTTAAGCAATAAAAGCATATCCTATTATTATTATAATGAAATGTGAAGCAGTGAACATAAAAAAATAAAGCTAGCTTTGTGACATAATTTGTTTTATATCGTGTGTTTGTTTTTTTAAATCATTCATTAGCAATATATAAATTAAATGTATTAATTAAGTGCCGTATAAATAATAAACGTGAAACATTTTATCTTGTTAGCAAAAAAAAATTGAAATTGAAATAATTTTTATTTTTTAATTACATTTTAAAGTAAAGCAAAAATAAAAAATATTGAATTAATGTGCTTTAAAGTATAATTATACAGTTATTATTATTATTTTAAATTGAAAACTATAAATTAAAAAAAAATTAATAATAATGGCTTGTCCTCAACTTTGCGGTTACTGCAAGAGCTGCAGAAGTGGTTTTGTAGCGCTGGGGTAGGTAAATAAACTTGAATGAAAAAAAAAAAAAAAAAAAAAGTTGCGTTGGCAAGAAATTACGTCTAGATGAATCTTTTATACGAGCATAAGCATTGAGGGCAAAATATATACATAGTATTATACACACAGAGTATAATACATCAAAATGGAAGAACTTGGTATATAATATGAATTCTTTGATCGTCTATGTATTTTATATACATGCCTATGCTCACGCTGAAAGATTCAAATGTTGACGTAAACAACTTTTCACTTCCTAGCTCAAAACATGCGCATTTTTTTAAAATAATAATTTCACGTCAAAAGTATTGAAGAGTTACATCCTTCAACAACTTTTCATAGTGTTAATGTATTTCTACCTTTTATTAAAATATGCTTTATGTTTATATATACGAATTTTAAGTAAATAAAATAAATATAAATAAATAAATATAACTATAATTGTGTACGAAAATGTATTTAAATAAAAATATTAAAATAATTATATAAAATAAAATTTGTTGAAATTAAAAATAATATAAATTTAATGGATTTAATAAAACTTAAAATAATAACAAATTATTATGATAGAATTTGTATAGAATATGCAGGATGAAGTATGGATACAGCCAAGGGGTGATTTTTTTTTTCGTATATAATATATTTTAAAGGGTTAATACTAATGATGCAATTTGGTTAATAGTTTTAGTGGAGGGTTTAAACTTTTCTATATATCACATGATGCAGGGTTTTATACTCTGGTTTAACTAAAGTGATTAAGTATCTCTTCTTAATAATAAAATATAATTTTCTATACTGATTATAGCTTAGGCTTAAGTATAAGTTTATATTAGACTTTATATATAAACTGATGAAAAATTATTTTGAATGTAAAATGTATACATATATTAAGATTATAGCAAATATTTTATTTTAGATTGAAGAGAAAAAGTCTGTTGAATAATTTATTACGCATTGATGCTTTGACTGTTAAAACATTGCAAAGCCCCTGGCAATATAGGCAACATGTGCGACCAAAAATTCCGCACGGCAATGCATATTAAAGTAACATTACTACATTGTTTTGGACTCTAACAGAGTAACCGTGGTGGATGTTTTTCTCTTCACGACGTCCTACGTTGGGTGCATCTTCACGGGAAAGTAACTCACCTGAAGTTTCACCCAATGTCAGACGTAAAATTTCGTGAAAAGATAAAAAACAACACCCTGTTATCCCGTTAGAGTACAGAATAATAGCGATGTTTCACTACACTTTATTACTCATAGCCGTGTGGAAAAAAAAACTTGTGGTCGCACATGTTGCCTATATTGCAAGGGCCTTAGCAAAACGAGAATACATGAACGTTTGTTCTTAAAATTCTATAATATATTACTTTTATTTTGATGTGTTATAATATAAACAATTCTTATCTTAAAGTCACGAATGTTTATGTATATTATTATTATATTAAATAATGTCAAAATGATAACTTATACATTAAAATAATCATATTATGTACGGAAAATAAATTTTAAACTCTAAATATGTTATTGATGAAGCTGGCAGTAATCCTATAAATTTGTTATATCTCTCATGAGCTATTTTTTCCTCCCTTTGAGATGATATCTTATTTTAAATATACTTATACTTTAGCCTTTGCTTATCTAAATCTAGTGAGGTACATATAGAGACACAAACACACAGACAAAAGGGTGGATAAAACACAGAATATTATAGAGAATAATCATCTAGCATTTTTTATCAATTATTTTACAACCAATTACAATTTTTTAATAGTAAATATTTTACATTTATAAATATTTACAAATAAAACGTCAGATAATTATTTCTCTATATCTATATAATAGTAATTTTCTAATATTTATATATAGTTATGATTTTGTCCATGCTAACATAAACACGTGTCTCCGAAGCGCTCCTTTCCCAACGTTTATTAATTTATATTATTTTGTGCCATAAAATGGATTTGATAACACTATATAATACCACATAAAATAACACTTAGCAGCACAATGATGAATAGCACATTGATACACCAAACAAATAAAACAATCAACATTGAATAATTTTCTGTTTGTTAACCCACAGAAGAAGAAGAAGAAAAAGATAGAGGTGGTGGTATATGTGAGAGAGAGTATAAAAAAAGAGGTGAACTAGAAAATTTGTTGATAAATTTTGTAAGTAATAATAATATTGATTCAATATATATATATGTAAAAAATTTACAAAGCAATAAAATACAGAACTTTAATATTTAATAAACTAAAATACCAGAAGTTTAGGTTACGTCAAATTACATTACAAGGGTAACATTAATTTTAAACTTTATTTTAGTCTAGTTGAAATAAATTATATCCCTAGAGAAATTTGTTTAAGACTTATTTATTTTCTTTTTTTACAAATAAACCAATAAAACTTTCTAGCTCATCCATGTTCGTAATTTTAAAGTTGATTTTTTCTTACAGCAAAAGCTGTATATGAAAAAATTGCAAACTAATTTTTTTTATGAAATAATTTTCAATACACCAACAAACCCAGTGCAATGAAAACTGTGTGCAACATAAAATCTTGTCCGTGCAAGATAACCTCTCCTAAATTTTACTATGAAGAAATATATGTACACACCAATCATTTAAAAAAATGTGTGATCAAAACTAAAAAAAAAAACAAAAAAAAAAACATAAAAGAAAATAATGTAAAAATTTATACCCAATGAAAATTCAGTGTTTCATTTAACGTTAAAATAAAATGATAATATAAAGAATAAATGATAGAAATTGTGAGAAGATCAAGAGAGAAGAATTTTTTATAGTACAGAAATTCCGATTGCAGATGTTATGAAAATTGATCGAAGAAAGAAAAAAAAAAATGAAGTCAAACGAAGTAAAATAAGGATCTACAATCGGGGTTTCGTAGTAGAGGAGTTAAACAAGAAAAATTTCAAGTGATGTAAGCGCGATGTCTTCTAGATGAAAAACGTAGAGAGACGGAGCGTAAAGTTCATCGGGTCGCGTGTACTTTGAACGCTTCATAATAATCAAATTTTGATTCTTCTGAAGCTCGTTCTTTTTTTTTTGATTATGATGTAATCAGGTTTAAAAGGGTAACAAAAAAAAATATAGTGATAAATTTAGAGGTTTGGAATAAAGGTTTGGAAGGTATATTTCAGTGTAAATAATTTATTATTCTTTTGCGTGTATGTGTGTTTTACTCACTCTGACACTCCTCCTCCGTGAGCGAGATGGCGGCTAGGAGCAGCACTGCAACATCAAAGTAACATGGCCACACTCAGGGCGGGCACATCCATTTTTACTTACAAGGCATACATTCCTGGGCCGTGGTCTGCTGCAGCGGCGCTAGGACGACTAGCAACGCGACTGCAACCAGAACTGACGTCACAAAAATACCAAATCCGATAAACAACCGACTCAAAAACTTTTTAATCCAATCATAAGAGTCAAGAAAAAAAAATTTAAAATATATTAATTTTGTATACTTGAATATCCGGCGTATTTTAAAAATACATTCTCCAGTACGTTATACACACAGTTCGAGAAGTTGAAAGTTAAACTGTAAATCATATCGTAATCAAAACACTATAATATATTTTAGACAAAATATTATTTTTAGAGTTTTAAAGTAAAATGTAGCATAAATATACTAAATTTAAGATTATGAAATTTCTTTTGAAAATAGTAATACTGGAACAAAAATCAATAATTTTCAATTAAAAGTTAAAAAAGTTAAAAAAAAAAATAAATAAAAACGGAAAAAATTCTTTAGGACAACAAAACCGAATATTGAAAAGGAGAGGAAAGGTTCCAAGAAAAGGATCTGGGGATAGAGGAGAGAAATTGAGATTAATTTGCGTAAAATCAATTACATATAATTAAAATAAAAAAACTTGACTCTTATGACCAACGTATGAAGTATTCGATTGCCGTCTTTTCTAAAAATTTTAATAGGAAATTTCGTGCCGTGCCCAATCTGAGGCAGCAAAAGAATACTTAGAAAAAAAAAAGGTTTAAATAAATAATTTTAAAAATTTGGAAAAAAAAAAACAACAACAACAACAAAAACATAAAATTCTAATTCCAATTCATTCGCAATCGAATGTGCAAATTATGTTTAATATATGAAGAAAAAAATCTACGTAAAATCTATATTTTATTTAGATGACACGTAGATCTAAAAATCTACATGAAAATTATTCATTGCAAAATTTTGTGCACTTGCAAAATTGATATATATTTTTTATTTAGTATATTATATAACTATATTTACTATTAAATCAGTTTAAAAGATCATAATAGAAAGTAACGATGCAAATTTGAAGGATTATACTCTATTTTGTGATCTTCTATGTTCTATTTTCTATATGTATATAATATTAATTAATTAGTTATTAATTATATAATTCTTGCACAAGCCCACGAAAATATGCATTTTTTTTTCAATCTTAAAAGATATAGGTACTTAAAATTATTGTGTTTAAAAATAAAAGTTGTTTATAATATTTTATAACAGACTTTATCTGTTTATTTATACGTTTAAAAAGAGGTTTTATCTTTGCAATATAAAATGACAAAATAAAATAAAGAATTTATGGCTTGCAATGCTTAGAAAAATAACAACATTTATTACAATATGTCTCATATCTTTTAATGAAGATTCTTTTTATACCATGACTTGCAAAGATTTCCAGACTAACAACTTTTATTTTTAAATATCTATAAGAGCCTTATTAGTAAAATAATGTAATACTGAAAGAATAAACAGATACATGCAAAAACACACAAACACAAGCACACAGTTCTGTAAAAATGTGAGATAATATTGTATTAATTTTTGACTGATATAGCATCTACTATGCTATTTATTGCAAAGCTGAAAGTTATTATCAAAAATGGTTTGTTTCATTACTATTATTGCTTTATTTATTATATACATGTTAGCTTCCAGATGTAAATTCACTTCTAACGCGTTCTGAATAATCTGAACAAGCATGAAACGTCGAGAAGAGACATTCGAGTTATAGACTATATAGGGTTATATTATATAGTGTTATAAGTTATTGAACTATAATCCTAATGCATTGAACAATTTCTTAAATTTTGTTTGTATTGATTCAAGATGTGAAAACAATTAAAGAGATGTAATACAAGTTGATAAATAAAACTTTCCAACGACATGTTGCAAAGTCTTCGTTTATCGTAATTGAAATTCTGTATGCTACTTTAATTTAATGAACCAGGATAAATGCATGTAAATTATGATTATATTTTAATTGAAAAATAAAATACAATAGATTCCTAAAAATGTAGTGAATAAAACTACTATACACGTAAGGTAAAGATGAGATTACGAAAAATTACATACAAAATACTCAATAACTCTCTATAATTGTTCTTATTATTTTGCATATCACACCCTTATTAACTAAACAAATAATTAGTTAAACAAATTAAATTAAATTAATTAGTTAAATTAACAAAAAAAAAGAATAAGAGGTAATGATGTAGTCCGCACATATAAACTCAACTGATCGCAAAGACTGCACAATAGGCTATATTTTGTATAGCCAAGTCTTTTACAGAAGAAATCAACTTGAGCTTTCCACTTGCCCAAAAAACACATGAAAGTCGGCTGCATGGTCATCGCATGAACGTCGCTAAATGTCGGCAATGAAAGTCGGCCCGGCATTATAAAAGGGTGGTTTTATAGCTGACTTGGCAAAAGACTTTCGGCCGACGTTCAAATTTAATTATAATTAGGCTTGTTTAGTGTGTATAAGCTTTATTCAGTTTTCATATCTGAATACTTTAGGAATTATCTGGTCACTTTGTGAAATTTGAAAAATAGTTCAATGCGTTGGAATCAAATTTCGATTCTCCGAACACGAATTACGCATCTCGGTGTCTATAATGCTTGATATATGATAGCAAAATGCGTTTGGATTATTTAGAACACGTTAGAAGCGAATTAACGCCTGAAAGCGATAGCATATATCTAAACTACATCTAAAATGACAAGAAAAATAATAATATGCACTTATTAACTGGATTAATACATTTAAAAAAAAGAAGAGTAAAATGCATAAAAATGTCATGCAGTACAGTTTCCTTTCCACTCAGTTAGATATTAGTTGCTATTAGTGCATTTACACGCAAATTGTGATTATGAAAGTTAAGAAATCATTTTTATAGAAGAAAGTGATTGTTAATAATAATGGAACATAAAATTTTATCCTTATTATATTATAAAGCGAATATTTTTATTACAATATGCACTATAATATAAATATATATATATATATATATATATATATATATATATATATATATATATATATATAATATATATATATATTATATATATATATATATATATATATATATATATATATATATATATATATATATATATATATTATATATATATATATATATTATATATATATATATATATATATATATATATATATATATATATATATATATATATATATATATATATATATATATATATATATATATATTACCGCACATATTTTTCATAGTTGAAGAAGATAAATAAAGAAATAAATATTTGCAATTTGAAATTAAATTTTTACTATTATATAATAATATATAATTTTCTTAACACACAGGTCTTTATATGCGTGAAATTTATCTTACTATTAATTGATCGATGTTTATCTTATGTTTTTTGTTTTTTTTTTTCTTCTTAAATCTAATTTTGGTTTACAAGTGCAACACGTATATATATACACACAGTGTACTTTGACGGGAAACTCTTAGGAAAGATTAAATAAAGCCGCGTTATGTCTGACCGTGACTTTGTGAGTTTTTTGCACCCTCTCAAGTGCCAAAGTGCGTGTTGCTCGCTTATGGGGTTTAACATAGCAATAATATTTTGTTACATGCATGATATAGAGGACATACTGACAAAATTTCAAGCATGTTATGCGTAATGAATATTATTAATATAGATCAACATATTATACAGTAGACTCTCTCTCAAGATAAATGTCAATATTAAACGAATTCAAACGTACTTTCCACTGCTCATTTATGTAGGTTGCGTGATTTTTAACTTCTATTTATAGATACAAAAATTATAAATACTATAGAGAGTTCAAATTTTAATGAATAATAATGAGTACAGAATAATCAATAAGAGTCAAAGAGATCAAAAAGCAATATTCGACCTACTTTTATTGCAAAACAAATTTTAAAAGCTTAAGCTTTTATTACAATGAGTGCCAAAAACAATAAAAAACTGAACTAATATAATACTGTTTTTTTATTCTGTTAATATTATATATATATATATATATATATATATATATATATATATATAATATTATTTTTATATATTATATAAATTCATTGAACACTGAACTGAATGTGTGCGCGCGCTAATATGTTATAATGTTTGAATCCTAAGTAATGTTGTATCGCAAGAAAGGAATAATAATAATAATAAACTTAAAAACAGCATTGTTTTCTGGTTAATCATCAATCATCTTAGAAAGAAACTAATAAAAAATTTTAAAAAAAAGTAGAACCTGCCAAGTAATTTGGGACTCCTCTCTCTGGTATTAGTTCTTTTAAATAGTATTATAATTTATATATTGAATTCAATATTAACCCAGAGAAAGTATACAATTATAATATAATATATAAAGTAATTTTATTGTTATTGACGATTGTGACAGGTGGTTACTAAATATCAACTGATACAAGCAATAAACTAATAATGTAAAAAAAGAAATTGAATTTCTGTTGCTTGAAGAAGAAGGATATGTATTGATTATTTAAATTACTGAAATAACTTAAAGTATTTTCAACTACCTAAAAAAATCAGATGAGTTTTCATCATAAATTATTGTTTTATAATACGTAACAAACAAAAAAATGCAACATTTCTATTTTAATTTCTGGAATGTTTTACTTATTTTTCAGATTAAGCTTATTCTATGTTTATATACCGTATATGTTATGAAAACTCTTATAGGAGCACTCTTTCTCTTTACCAAGTTATTTTAAAATAATTAAGAAAGAAATTCTGAAAACAATTTAAATATATTAAAATTTTAACGCCATAGTATCAAAGCAAAAGTAAAAAATTTAGTAAAAAATTAGTTTTCAAATGATGTATATAGCGGTAACAACATTATATTAAGCAAAATCTCGTCGCTCTTTCACGGAGAAAGAAATTACCTATAATTTATTCTGCATTCATGCCCGGCAATCTAAACGTCCCTTTTTTGGAATTGCATAAATAAAATATACTGTTCAAGAAAACTATAGCAGAAAATATAATTATTTAATGCTTCTGACATTATATTCTTATAAATAAATGCTACTGAAATCGAACTAGCATAATAATTATACATTTACATTGTACTTTTATAACTTTTTAAATTCTACGATATGTCGTTATGAAAATTTACACAGGTACAATGTCCAATTAATTACATAATAATATGAAATGCAACTTTATAATGTGTGTAAGAAAGTGAGAAGAGATTCGCTATACAGTATAATATACTCACAAAGTATTATCGCTATTATTATTTCACACATTAGTTTTTATACTGATTTGTACACACGATTGTGATTTACCATTCCAAAAGTGACGTCAAATTTTCAATGACAAAAATACGCGCTGCATTTGAATGTTAAAATATATTAGTCTTGTGTACAGTCGAATATTTTATATTATATATTTTTGTCATCATAAAATTGTCTCAATTATATACCATTAATCTTTTTTTACAACTTTCTATCACATGAGCTTAATATATTATTTGTATATACTTTTAGCTATTAATTTTAATATAACATTCATTATTTTTATAATATTATTCAATTATTACTGCATATGTTTAAAAAAATCGTATTTAACATTATCAAATATTAAAATATTCCTTCACTTTTTATGTTGTTATAAAGAACACAGAATGCTTTTTCATATCTTATAAATATGTAGTTTTTTTTTCTGGTTTAAAAGGACGCATTGACAAATTTAGAGTCGTTTTATCATATACGAAACACATAAAAATGAGCTCTGTGTTGAGTGCATCAGTACTCGGCTATCTCTCGCAGCCGCAGAGAAAACATGCCGCATTACCGCGTAAGCTACCTGCGATGACCGCATCTCAATGACATAATTATTCACATCATCTTTTTTCTGTCAATTTTCCACTATTTTTCGCATATTTGCCTCGATCTACTTTCTTAGAGTAACAAAGATGCTTACCAACAGCGTTCAAAGGATTACAGCTCATATAATAATAGAGCATAAACTGGCGGCAAAAATACACTATACACTTTAAATATCAAACTAAACGTATATGATTTAGAGATTGAACACCAAACACTTGTAAGCCGTTGGACAGCCGAGAGCCGACTAACCTAAAACTTGGCGGGAACACTAGTATATCAACTACCACACACTTTTCGTGTGGATCTCATAGTATAATCAAACCAAGAGTATATTAATAAAAGTGTAAATTTATGCTCTTATATATAAATAACTGTACGGTAAAATATAACTGATGATTTCCAAAATTTAAAAAGTAGATGTTAAAACAAAATTTATCATCAGATTCTATATAAAATCTATAATTATTAAAAGCTGTGAATGTACTGCAATGCATCCAGTTTACATTATATAATTAATACTTCCTTGTGTATATGTATACTATACATAAAACTCATTGATGTTTAATATGTTTGATTAGATTATATAGTTTATTATAAAAAGTCGCGCGGCAATGTCCTCGGTAGTGTGATCACAATTTTAGCGTCGTTGCGGATAACAGCTGAGTGACGTTGAGATATATTTAGCTCTTTGCCGTTGACGGCTCCCTAAACTTTGGCTCACCTCCAGATATATCCACGATCGTGGCCAAACTGATTTCTCCTAACAGACAATGTGACACTTATAGAAGATATCTAAAAAGAACATTTAAAAATTCTCTTCATCTCAAAGTTTAAATTAATTAATTCAAAAAAATAAAAATAGAATTTGTATGACGAAAGATATTTTTAACCTATATTTTCCCCCCCCCAGTTTTAAATTTTTTTATCCAAGTTTTGTGTTAAAGGCGTAGAACACCTTGAACAAAAAAGTTGCGTAATATCCTAACAAACCTGAAAATCAACGTTGATTTGACCGGATCGAGTCATTTATTTCTAATTTATTTCCATTCACAAAATGCCGCTGGTGGTCACTGACGTCACAGCTCGCTTGTTTTACGCGCGCGTAAACTGGGCGAGCTGTGACGTCAGTGACCGCTAGTGTCATTTTGTGAATAGAAAATAAATTAGAAATAAATTAATCCAGCCAAATCAACATTGATTTTCAGGTTTGTTAGGATATTACGCAACTTTTTTGTCCAAGGTGTTCTACGCCTTTAAAGTTTCTACAAAAAACTTATGAGCTCTCTTGCTTTTTTTACAGTAATTTAAAATGCATCAAGAGTTTTTTTTTAAACTTTAGGGATTGTTCATCCCCTTCCACTTTAATAACCACATTTGATAAATATTCGCTGATACCATGGAAATTTTAATTATATACCAATAAACATATTAATATTGTACTGTTTTTATTTATTTATTTAATTTTTTTTTTAATTTTGTTGTGCACTTTAGCCATTAAAAACAAATACATCTAAAAGTTATAATGTTCGGTTAAATCTTTTATAATTTTAAAAAAACATTCGGACCTTACAAAAATCCAAAAATTAAATTGTATGGACCCCTTACACATCCTTGCGCTTTGTCACCATGTTTGTGGTGCCTAATGCATTGTCCAGCATAGGGAAAACATCATTTCTCCTAATTTTTCTCATAAAAAGATTGTGTTCCAACTGTACGAATTTTTTCTCATATTCTTCGAACTTGTTTGGAGCTAGAAATAAGGCTTTGATTGAAGTTTAAAGCTTGTCTTGCTATTAAAAAAATAAAAATGACGTTTGTCCTAGGCTGGCCTATGTATTCCTGACCAACAAAATGGCGGCTCTTAAATATGAGTTCAACTGGTCTATATTATCATGAAATGCACTAGTATTGGAAATTTTGACGAAATAAATAACAAAAATAATAATCTTGAAATTTTAAGTCAAAAAGTTTGATACATAAAACCAAAATTATTTTAAATTTTTATTCTATATAATATTTGTTCTTGAATTGTAGAATAATTTGGTATATAATAAAATAAATAAATTTAGTATGGTTATGTAGTAAAGAGTATTTTGTACGGATTCTTTTAGGACAATATTCAAATGCCTACATACAAGTAAGCCATATTCAGGTACCTACTGTCCAGTACACGAGTGATATATGTAACGAATAATGCTATGTCCATATAACGATACAGAAAAGTTGCACGATATGCTATAAAACAGCTTATAGTACGATCGAAGTTAATATTGACGTAACCATTATGTAACATTCATAATAAATAAATCCTATATCGTTATTATATTATAAAACCTACACTGACATATATAATTCAGAGTGACTGGTGAGACGTGAACAGAATTTATAAAAGTCTTAAGTTTCCAAAGTAATTATATATATATATATATATATAATTTGTCGTTAAAATCGTTACAAATAAAACTAAATATAATACGTGTGACTTTAAATTCTGTATACGATAATTAGATAATTATAAGGAATTATTTTTTCATATAATAAAAGTTTACCTTTTATACCGTAATTTTCTATTGTAATTTAATTTAATGATATCATTATAATTTATATTATATATATATATATATATATATATATATATATATATATATATATATATATATATATATATATATATATATATATATATATATATATATATATAATATATATATATATATATGAGATATGAGATATCATGTATACCATTGATATAATTTTGCTGTTCATATTAATGTTAAGAAGGAGAGAGAAAGAGAGAGAGAGAGAGTGAGAGAGTTTGCAAAAGAAGAACACTCCAGCTCATAACCTTAAATTAATTAATTCTTCCTTAACTTTTACTGCTTTTTTATAATGTATCATTTAATTAGTTTTACGTGACGTCATATACATTGCGCAGTCAGCAGAATAGCACCCTTCTTAAGTCAATCCATTTTGACCTAAATGATTATGCAACCCGTTGAGCAGAAAAGTACGAAAAGTTGAGAAACCGGTGGCATAAACTTTAGTTTTTGATTTTTTTTTTAATAAAACCATTTGATACTACACGACATCAAAAACGCAATATTATATTATATATTATCTTTCTTTCTTTTTAACTTTTTTTTTTCTTTTGCACAACATTTATACCTAACGTGGAAACTTATTATAAAATATATTATTCGGAAGAACTTTTTTCTTCAGGTAATTATTAATCAATAATCATACAAATTTTTGAAGACCCAAATAAAAAATTCATGGGATCGTGCATTAATATTGATTACTTTGGTTTAACATGCCATGCAAGAATATGATGAAAAACATATGAGTCAAGTAATTAAAAAAAAAATTAAATATTGAATCGCACCATTTATTTTTTTAATGCACACCGAGAAAACGACATCTTCCGAGTATACAAGAAACTAACCTGGTACAGAAAAGATCCACTCCAGTACCATGATTATTGAATAAAGAAGAGTGAATTGACAGAGGAGATTCTCTTATATATTAAAAGATCGATTCCTCTGATTTTTCACCCACGATAACAGCTGAGATGATCACAAAATCTACGATGATCACTTAAGATGAGGTGCGGACATCCCTTCCGGTCGTGTCTACAATATCACCAAACCAACAATCCAAACATTGTTTCAATGTTTAGGCAGATATAATATTTAGGTAAACACCAAACTAACACATTTATTATATTGATTTTTTATTTATTAAAACAAAAGCACAAGTAAAGCTAAAAATTTAATTAAATTCTAATAATAATTTAACACTAAAACTTAATGTTACGACACATGTTATAAAAAAAATCTGCAATGCGTATATTCTTTGTTACGCGACTTTTGCGACTGACGTCTGTTTATTTTATGTTATTATAATAAACATTTTAATTTAAAATCCTGCAAGTATAACTATGAAAGTATTAAAAATATTATCGATTTCGAACAACAGGCAGAAAAAAAACTTTATTTTTATTATCATTGCAGTCAAATCGATTTTTTGTTGCGTAAAAACTAACATAAAATTTTTAATTTCTGTAGCATGCATGACATTTTCCTGAGCAATTAGATAAATGAACGAGTTTTTTTTTTGTTAATTTTAAAATACAAATAATACGTGAAGCATGCTTACCCACAGCTAGAGTTTGTCCTCTTAATAGAGGTATCCTTCGTAACGCTGCAATGCTTACTTGAAGATTCATTTTCTTTTTATTATAAATACCAGCCTAAATAAAATATATGAATTTACATTGAAAAAATACATGACTTGACCCTGTTCATGATACAGGATGGTCTTCTACTAACTGACTATAACTATGGAATGCAGTTATGCCGCATCTATAGCCGCAACTCAAAAGCGCTTCTATCGTTGTAACTTCGCTTTTGCCTTGCTTGCTATATAGCTTTTTCTGCCCGTGCGCTTTGCTTGCTCGTTCGCTGGCTGGCTGGCCGGGCGGAATATTGATCGTGAAGCGTTGTCGTGGAGAACCACCCCACCTCTTTCTCTTTACACCCCCGACCTCCACCCAACCATATTACGTACCAATCCCGCAGTATACTCAAGCTAACCCTTTTTATCGTAGACCATGGTAACACTGGAGCACATAAGATTTTTTTAATGATTATATTTCAAATTATATATATATATATATATATATATATATATATATATATATATATATATATATATATATATATATATATATATATATATATATATATAATTATAAATAATAATTATAAAACTAAGAATCACTCAATCTAAATATATAATACTTTAGGCCTTAGTAAAAAAAAAAAAATCAAAATCAAAAGAAAATTAAAACTTTTTTTTTAAAGTTAGCATTACAAATTATGATAGCAAAAACTACGTCATTTTTTTCCAGAAATTAATATACTCGATTGAATATTTTATATTCCAAATACAGATAGTATTATATATATATATATATATATATATATATATATATATATATATATATATATATATATATATATATATATATATATATATATATATATATATATATATATTACACAAGAACTTGCAGTATTTTAATTCAATGCAAAGTCGCAATTTATAATACATCACATTTATGTATATTATATTATGATATAAATGAAATGAAATTATTGCGCTCCACATCAGTTTGCCTCTAAAAAAAGCACGCAACGTAATGAAATAATACATGATCGTCATATGTCATACATACCACACAATCTAAATAAAAGAAAAGAAGAAGAAGACAGAAAAAATGATGATAAATAATCGGTATCATAAAATATTTATTCTGTTCATGAATGTTTAAAATATTCAACTAGATATTCCCTTAAATTTGAATAAATATATTTTGTTTGTAATGATTTAAGTAGATACCGCGATAAAATACAACCTTTTATACATGCCAATAAAATTATTATTTAAAAAGTACATTGTATAGTATTGAAGTACAGTGTGTTACACGGAATTTATCAAGTCTATCCTATGTATAATATTTATTATATATTATTATATATATATAATATATATATATATATATATATATATATATATATATATGTATGTATGTATGTATGTATGTATGTATGTATGTATGTATGTATGTATGTATGTATGTATGTATGTATGTATGTATGTATGTATGTATGTATGTATGTATGTATGTATGTATGTATGTATGTATGTATGTATGTATATGTTTGTAAAAACAGCAACGAATATAAATAATAATAAAAACTACTGTGAATGAAAATTTTCTTAAAAAAACACTCGAAGGCAATGTACAGTATAAACTACTTATTGAAGAGTGAAAGTAAGTAATGGTTAAGCTGCAACCTCTAGTTAAACCTTAGTTATCTTTTTTTAATTGTTGCAACAATTAAAATAACAACTTAACTACGGTTTAACTAGTTATAGTTAGCGTCGCAGCTTACGGGGGTTTGTTATATTACACACTGGAGGAACGACCACGTTATTTAATTAAAAGGAAAATACAGTCCGCAATCCTCACGTTTTGAGATTTTCTTTTTCACATTTCATTAAAACTTGTTTTTATCTTCTGCGTATAATAGTGACGCATAGTTGGCCATATAACGAACGGATAATAAAATATAACTATAATTAGTAGGACTCATAGGAGGAAATCACACATATTTCAAATTCAAGCAATTTCATAAATATTCTGGACATTTTAGTGTCTGCGCTAGTAAAAGTACTAAGTAATACTTACACTGTTATCTGAATGCATTATATAAAGTAGAAGAAGTGATCTCATGTGTGGAGATATAGGGAACAATAAAGTCGTTTGTGTTAATAAATTATTTTCCTTCTGTTTAAGAAAGTGGAAAAAATATATTAACAGACACATAATTTTCAAAATTATCTCAACAAGTAATTTTTGTCATTTTTCATTTGTTTAATTATGTTAATTATGCAATTATTATTATTAACTAATAAAATTATTGCACTTTTACTTAATTACAGGACATTTTCCTGCTTACGCCTGCAGGATTTAGTGAGTATGCAACCTGCTTGTTATTTCTGACCAACTGGTTGCATATACTGTAGGGGCTATTACAATTCATGATGCGCATTATAATAATTATTTGAGAAATACATTAATGGGTACGTAAAAGTAATTAGTGTAATTACATTGGTTTTAAAAGAACTTGGATATAAAATATAGCTGAACAATTTATTTCGAAATGAAGTGTTTTTGCCTCCATAGAATTTTTTGAACTTTATTTCAAGTACCAAAAGTCATGCAATGAAAATATAATTTTAGAATAAATCTGCATTAGTAAATGAAGGAGATGCCACTAGTTTCGTATTGATAATTCTGATAATTTATTTTAAAAACTGTTAGAAATCAATTCACGTGAATTAAAAAATAGATCACGAATACATTTTGTCATGCTTCAAGTATGAAATCTGTCGAGGAGAAATAAAAGGAAAGACGTGCGAATCAAAGTTTTGCGAGTCAAACCTTGCTGCAATACTATAATATATTAGATTTTAGTATTCCAAAATAAATATATAGACTGCATAATCGTTTCTCTCTCTCTTTTCTTATATTTTTCTTCTTCTGTACCTATATTTATTTCAAAATATTATATAATATTACTTGCTAATATCTGTTAATGATCGTTATAACCCATTGCTAAAAATTAAATTCAATGAAGAAATACTACCCATTAATGCTACCGTCGTTATTGTATAGCACATAAACATAGAATTATATTTTAACGTACAGCAAAACAAAGGTACTTTTTAGTTTCAGAGAACTCCCAGATATCAAGTAGTTATGTAAAAATTAATAAAATAATGTGTTGAGTCTCAATTGATCATCTCCTTCACCCTTGTAAAATTTACTTTTGTAAAAATTCAATTGTTTGTGCAAAAATAAATGGTCACAAGATTTTAAGTATATACATAGAGTTCAAAGTAGCACATTAATACCGGGAACATAGAATCGGGAAAATCTTAAATAATAATAATGAAACCATCAGGCTAGTTAAATTTATTGCAGCGTTGTGAGGGCTCACAGCCCTATTTTCTTTATTTTTTAGCCTTTGTATTGTTTTGTAAAAGAGAATTATACGGGAAAAAAAATTCAAAACAACAAAAATCGGGCCGACCCGCCATGAAAGAACCCGAATCTTATGATAGGGTTTCGGAAGTCTCGCGAGTGTAAATTCAGTATAAATGCAAAGTAAATATGTAAATAACTAGCATAAGTTGTACCTCGCCTAGAGGTTTGATAGAAAAAAAAAAAAAAAAAAAAAAAAACTTATGGGAAAATACTGACTTAATTTTATACGATTTTAATGAGCCCAGTGAGCCCACCCTCTTTTTCAATGCTCATCAAAATTCTTGTAATTCTATGATCGTTTATTATATTTAGTTTACACGGAAAAGCAAGTTTTCACAAAAAAAAAGTTTTAATAACGATTTTGAAAATAGCCTATATCAATGTCACTATAGATTTTTCAAATTAATTTTATTTATGCACTTTTCCTTCCTTCTTTTCAGCTTCTGCATAATATTATATTCATACGTCCACTTCTATTCACATAATATCTAAATTTATTACTTAAAATTTGTTTATGTATACACATTCCCTTCTTGTTATTATTATTAAGCCCATTCCATCCCAATAATATCAAATAATTTTCTTTATATGTGACGTATATTAAATAAAACGTGCATCAATAAATTTGAAATCAATATTTTGTCATTGAATTGTTTGTTCTGGGACTTGGCCTTATTTCAAATATTCCATATCGCTGTCACAATAAAAACGTGACATTTTTACCATTAATTAATTAAAATAAAAATAACACATTGAGATGGTCTCTATAGAATTATAGCCTCTTCTCATGAAGCAATATGTGTACCATGCAATAACTAAATGCACGAAACTTTTTACTATTTAAAATTATGGAAAACAATCATATTTATTACAATGTATTTTTTTAAAAGAATTTAAAACATTTATATTTTATAGATTTACTTTTGGTTACCTTGCATTAATACAGGGAGGAAAAATATTAGGGTGGGGAGAATCAATAAAACACTAAAAAGTTTATATACTTATTTTATAAACTATAATTTTGTAAACGTACACTTTTTTTTTTTTTTTTTTTTACCAAAACACAAACTAACTTATTTTTTTATACACTGTTCTCTATATGGTTGTACTCTACACATACTATGAAAGGTGAGAAATTTGTTTATTTCTTGTAATTATGGAGACAATAGGTGAGAGGATGTGTGAGTAAACTTTCATACATTTTGATTTTTTTTTATCCAACCGCAGAGATTATATTACAATTTTATATTCACAACATAAAAATTAAATTATAAGAACAATTATTGTGCTATATAGAGATAGACATTTACACATATCAACAACAGAGATTGCAAGTTATAAGATAAAATAAAGCTCTAAATTTATAATTTTAATATTTCTCTGTTATTAACAATTATAATATATTTATACAAAGTATGTGCTTTATACAGATTTAGATCATAAAATTATTAAGTAAATATATTTATAAAACTCTTAACAGTAAGTCTTAAAATTAAATAAAGATAATGAAGTAGGTGGTCAAAAATAGAGTAGGGTGTGGAGATAGATTGAAATAAGAAAAATTTCATTTGAGAATATTTTTTGTTTTGTTTTTTTCTTCTTCTTCTTCTTGTGCATAATTATGAGGCATGAAATTTTAAATGCACACAGACACACAAAGTGAGTAATATAGAACTGTACCAAATTTTGTGTGCATTCTAGGCCATTAAATTATTATTATATAGCAAATTTTGTTTAACAAAACTCTGTTCTTTTTTAAATATATATATATAAAGCCTTTTCTATGCAAAAATGTTGGTACAGGTGTAGTGAAACATTTTTGCATTTTAATGCTGTTTCTTCTTTTAGTTTTTTTTTTTTTTTATTTTTTTTTTTAAGTATTTTTTTATTTTACAGTAAATCGTAACTTTTAAATTATGAACTGAACAATTAAGTATTATTTATCTATAAACACTTTGAGAAGTCAATTAAGTTATCTCTATTTAATAAATCTGAATGAAGAGGGGGGAGGGGGGGGGGGGGGGAAAAAGAAGAATAAATGTATAATAGAAGAGTACATTTAATTTGTTTTACTCTATACAATAAATTGATTGGGAAGCTAAACACTTACATATAGGTTACAGGTTTCTCTATAATGTATTACATACAAAATATAATGTATGTAAAATCATCTACAATTTTTGTACAATAATATCTAGGCCAAAAATAACACAAGAATAATTTACTGCAAAAATATAGATTCCCAGAATTTTGTCTGAGAGTCAAAAATACATATTTATTAACAAAACATTATGTCTTGGTGTATGTTTTAACTATATCTATTTTTATAATTTTTTTTTTTCATGGGTAATCTTTAGATTTAATCTGTAGCGCTGAACAAAAATTATGAAGTTGCACTAGGGTATAAAATTTATTGCGTAATTTTTGCTAAAATATAGTGCAACTCAATGATGAAAACACAGATATCATACTAAACTGGTACATTACCAAAGAACTTAAATTATAATTATTTTTTTTTCGTTAAGTATGTTAAATAAAAAAACAATACGCATTTTGTACTTTTGATCTAACATAACCACATATAATGTGGCACTTAAAATAGTTATGTTTTAAAACTCAAAATTCAGACATATTAAAAGATATTTTAAAGCTGATTCTTACAGCTTTATAGAGAGAATAAATAGTTAGACTTTTACGTTTATGATTGTGCTTCTATTTTTTTTCCCTTCTCTCTTGTTTTTATTATTGTTATTATTTTTTATATATATTACTTAAGAACTACTTATAAATGCTGTATTTCACTTGGATTTATATATATATATATATATATATATATATATATATATATATAACTTTTTTTTAATAGCTTGAAGAACATCTTAAATTTTTACTTTCAAAACATTTTTAATGTTTTGGCAATGCCCAACATTGGTAAAAGATACTTCAGGTTATTCAAGTTATTAGAAAATTAAATTAAGCACTTTTTTTGTGCACCTTATATTTAACTTTTAAAATATTTTATAAGTTCGATAAAATGCTTTTATTATTTATTTATTTTTCTTTTTATAGAGATTTAATAAGATACAATAATTATAATTTTATTATCTTTTTTTAACTTCTTTTTTTTTCTCTTTTGAGCAACAAAAAAGTAAATAACAATTATAAATGGCTTGTTAATAATAATCATAATAATAAAAAAAACTAAAAATTAAACTTATATGAAAATTAGCTCAAGGTTTATAATTACCTAGTGTATGGCAAGCAAATGGTGCAAAGCGAATTTTTTTAGAGAGAAGAAAATAAAATATTGGTGGATTCATATTAATCAGGAGGCAAATAGCTGAATAGACGAAATTTATCTCGAATATGAGGACGAACGTCTTCATTCTGGAAAAGCAAAGAGAAATAATATTACATTACACAAAGGGAGAAAAAATGACATCCAAAAATACTGAACTATAATGCATTAAAAAAATAGCAAAATTAACTTTTTGTTATTTTTTAAACTAGTATTGATTAATAATAATAATAATAATAATAGTTCTTTATTGGGCTTAAGATTCATACAAAACTAAGTTTAAAGTATAATTCTTTATAAAACATTTTGATTTCGTTGTTCTAACTTGTATGTAATACAGAAAACAACGGTTTGCAAACCCTGAAAACCATATTTTTAATCAACCAGCTATATTTGTCATGAAATATGATATCCTTAAACTTGAAGTTATAACTTAAACACAGGACTTACCATATAAGCCAGATCTTCTAAGAATGGCAACAGCTTCATTAGCTCTCTGTCTGATCGATCCACAAACCAGCTTTCAATAGGAATTCCATTCTCCAGCTGCAAAAAGAAAATCAAATTTTAGTTTCTTATTAGATAAACTACACAATATATAAAATTTGCATTCCAATTTCTTACCTGATATCCAAATGCTTGTGGTGAATTATCAATGATGATGACTTTAGATAAATCTCGGCCTAGGATGGACAAATCCTTGATGTAATTTCCATTTACACATACGCAATGCTCACGGAACAAACGATACCTAATAAAAAAATACAACAATTTAGTTAAAGTTGAATATGTTTTCTAAATACTTTTAAATTAAGAGAAGAAATTAAAAGAAAACTTACTTGATCCAGCGGCGCTCAGGATCTAGTAAGTTCAGCAGTTTGTCTGCATATACTCTCTTAGATGCAGTAAATAGAATAACCTCAAAGATGCCCGAGACTCGCTCTAGAAACTCTCTAAAGAATGGCCGAGTACGCACAAATACTCGATAACTACAGTCCTGGAAGAGAACTGGGAAGTCAAAGGAGGCATCCTCTAACTCTTGTAGACTGCAATGAACTAGCGTCTCATCCTGGAAGCCAAACATTTCAATATTAGTTGTTTTATTATCAATACATTGTTTTAATTTAGAAAAAGACTCAACGTGTATCCAACAAATCATTTATCCCTCTACTATACTGCATTTTTAACACTGCAACAAATTACAAGTGTGCAATGAAAATTTTGAGCACATAGTTACACTGTGCCATATACTGCAAAAACAAATAGCTTGGCATTATGTGAATTTGCCTTTATGCAACATATTTTTCAGAATGCACAAAACTTTATTTTTTTATTTTTTTACATTAAAAAGTAAAGATGAAAGATAAAAATAAATGCTCACCAGATCAAGTACTAAGGAGAACTCTGGGCTACTACGTGTCTTTAGGGGCAAGGCAGGACACCGAGCTCGCATCTCAGATGTGAGAGGTGGAAGGTGCTTGATGAAGAAATATGGATCAAATGGTTCCCAGTCATCCTGAACATTACAATTGTCTACCTCCGCAGCTGATGAGATGATAACTTCCTGAGTTGTAGTCTCTTCTTGAATGGTAGTGGTCTCAGTAGTTTGCTCGTAGAAATGTGGAGTGAGTGACATGGACACCAACTCAACTTCTGTATATGAGCTAGTGGTCACACTCATCATTTCTACAGAGTCAGCATTTTTAAGCAGCCCACAATCATCACCGTCTTCCTCCTACAATCATCAACACACAGTCTTAATAACTTGTACTTACAAGTAAATGCAAATTTATTGTGATTTCTCTACTAAATAATCATACTAGAAAATAAAAATCTTCTGCCATTAGCACTGGCTAAATTACCCATTTACCTCTTCATCTTCCAACAAGCAGGAGAGATCTGGGGGTGTGAGATCATCTTCCTCATCTTCCCCCATATCCTGTAACTGCTGAGGAGGAGGGCTACCCTCGCACGGCTGTGGTACTGAGTGGTATGTTGGGCTGAAGAGTGCAGTTGAGTTCTCCTCAGAGCTACTCTCTTCCTCCTCTGTATCTGCAGCAGCCAGCAAGCTTTGCCAATTTTCCTTGCTCTCTTCCTCTGCACTTGACAGCACAGGTACCTGCATAAATACCTTAATTAGTCACAGTCACACAATATTATCTTCACATTAATTACTATTTTACATACCGAGGAAGCCAGGGAGTCACTGGGCAAGCCATCGCAAGAGCTTGGGCTTTCACAAGACTGACTGGAGTTTCCTTTTTTACCGCCATGAACTTTGATGACTTCAGCTTGGACTCCTTCTGCTAACACATTCCCTCGGCAAGTCTGAAGCAATAATAAGTGAATCAGTTACTTCTTACGTATTTAATATTGTTCCTCACTTATGAATAGAAGCAAAATAGGATATTTAAAATATTGAATAAAAAAAATGTTTTTAAAATAAAATAATAATCATGAGTAACGCACCTCTCTCAGCAGGTTAGAGTTGTGTCGGGCTCGGGAGCGCTTGGTGACATGGGATCTTTTCTTCACTGATGAAAGTCTATTAGCAGAGGCAGAAGGACAGGGTCTTCGAGGACGTAAGCAAACAGCTGCTGAAGATCCTCCGACTTGGGCAGAGGCACCACTTCGAAGCCACATCTTTACTGGTTAAGAAAAAGTTCTCTACACCAGACTCCAGCACCTGCTGCTACCTGTGCTTTTACACAATTCTCCCAGCATCACTTGCAACTTTCTGAAATACAAATTGAAACACAACATAAGCAATATTCCTCAGCATGTAAAATACATTGCAAATGTATAAAATAATTTTGTCCCAATGTAAGTTTCAAAAAGTCACTATGAACAGAACTACATTGAGGGGGGGGGGGGGGAGAGAGAGAGAGAATAATAGCTAGTATTAAAATATATGAAATATTTAATTGTTTTGATTAGTTGGATGTAGAATACAGTAACCACTAATTTTACATTTTATAAAAAACAAAAAAAAACAAAAAAAAAACTTAAAAAGGATGTTGAAATAGGCAATTAAATGTAACATTTTTTTTTTCATTTTCTGCAAATAAATAAATTAAAAATATTTTCATGATAATTTTATATGCTTGCTCAATACTATAATTGTTAAAACAACTTGTCCCCTGTACATGACCTACACAAAATTAAAGGTTAAGAATGACTTGAATCAACAAGTTTAAACATAAAACATAATTTCTTTTTCCTTGCATCAAGATGTTTCGTAACCTGTCACATTCTGTAATAAATATTTCAAAATTTACGAATAAAGTTGATGGTAATATTCATTTACTGAAAGTATAAATGGCTCATAATATAATTGAGATAAAAATAGCGGTAACGGGTTGGGGATAACATTATGTGATGTCGGTTTATTTAAAATACTTGCGCAAGTGTGGTAGAACGCGAGTAAAATAAAAAGAGAGGACAGAGAACGGAGGAGCAAAAGTTACATCATGTTGGAGAGAGGAAGTCTCTGTGATACACTAACATAGAGGTCAAATTAATATTAAAATACAAGTTGAGAGAGAAACAATAATCATCATTCTTAACTTGTATGGGGTATAGCGAGCACCTCACTTCGCCGCTATATTCCTCTAAATGTTCGCCTATATATATGCTTGCCTGCGGTGATATTGATCCCCGCACGCTCCGTGGGGTGCGGGGTGACGGGACAAAAAAGGGGGCGGTTACATCGAAAAGGGGTAAATATAGGGTTGGTATAGCAGTAAAAAGCAATGAAAGATAAAGATATAAATACATATCTTTAACATGATGTTATTTTAATTTCTTCGGTAATAACGTTTCATTACGACAATTTTAGTAATTAATCTATCATTTAAATTGTTTGTTTATTTTAATTTGCTATTTATATATTAATATTATAAGCAGTTCTATATAATATTTGAATGATGAAATTGATGAATATTTAATAAATAAGAATAATATTTATATAACACAAAAGTCATAAGTCATAAGCGTTCCAATGAAAGAAAATATTATCTTCGTAATCTTAATTGATTTTATTACAAAGATATATTATATGATTATTACTATTATTAAGGCCCTTATAATTTTTAATGTTAACCAGCAAGATGAGTATAATTAAAGTAAATGGGCATAAGTATAATGTATTTACGTGACATTCAGTGAATCAAGCAAATCAAGTTTTGCGACGCACTGTAGTCAAGCAAGCACCATCCAGCAGTAAGTACGCGTCATCAAACACAAGGTCATGGACCCGCAGGTATATAGGTACATCTCTCTCATCTCACACGCTTGGAGGTGTGCTGGAGGTGTGTAATCAAAGAATGTGGTGGAGTGGATTCAATAGCCCTTACGATTGGTCTTTAAACTTTTAATTTTTTTTTGGCATATATATTTTTATTTTTTTTCAAACAAGTTTAAAAATATATCTGCGTATTTTTATTTTTACATCACAACAAGATAATAAAATAAATTAAAATAGGACACCTATCAAATAAATTTGAACTTTAAAGAAACAAAAATCATAGTATCGTGTTGCAATAATTTGTACAATTTTCTATTGAATGAGACAGAAAAGTTCTTTCAAGTAAGCACAAAATCTCGAAGTGCCGCAAAGTATCGTTGGTGGAGAACGAGCACGAGGGTATTTTGGGCTCATGGGTGGCTCTATGTATACGCACATGACGTCATCACACACGTGGTTCGCCGCTCTTTTTTAGTTTTCATTTAATAATACACAACGAGACTATCCAACAAAATCTCACGCGAGAACCAAGAAATAGTTAAAAAATATATGTGCATACTTTTTAATGCCTGTAATGTAATAGTTGGATAATATTTGTCATAAATCCATGCAATACTTTATAAAATTATCTGTATTGAAAGAGGGGGAAATATTAGAACTTTGCATGGGATAACAATAAATGGCACATTAAAAACAGTATGCAAACTTTTTCTTATACACTTGCACACCCCGTATGATGTGTTAAATAGTAATACAATTGAAATACATGGGATATGGGATATAGATATAACTGAATTAAATTATATCACATCAGGGTTAGTAGCTGATATCACACAGAAATGTTACCATAAAATATTTAAAAAAAAAAAAAAAAAAATGTACGTACACGATTTTTTATTCGAATAGTTTATTTTGTTCTATTCAAGACAATTAGACATTAACAAAATTGCACGTACATTTAGCAACTTAAATCATTAAAATAAATCCCCGAGACAAATGTTGTCACTGGCTGCAATTGTTTGCACTTAATTATCATAATACTATCAGTTTTGCAATTGTTTCCCGACCTGAAAAATGCTTGTTTGTTCTATATTATACTCTGATAATATATTGAACCAGAATAAAATTTGTAAGATAAATGTATGAAGAAGAGTAAATGACAAAATATATTTACTTAATTATAGGAAAAAGAAGAAGGAAAAAAAAAAAAATGCGAGGAACAAACAGATAACTTATACTTAAAAATAAACTTTTCCCTAAAAAATTTAGTGCCATTTACAGGACTACATGCGTAGTTCTAACTGATGTCTCTTTCACCTTTGACTCGCACCTCTCAGCATACTTAAGATCAAAAATAAAGAGACTGAGTTGGTATTTCCATATAACTAGTTAAAACTGGAAACCAAGCGCGCAAGAAAAGATTTTAGTGAAATTACCTAATTTCACTAATAAAATGTGAATTATTTATTAAATTACAAATATGCTAATTGATCATATTTCTCTTAGTTTTCCGGCTTAAAGTATATTGACTTTATTTTTAGGTTAATTAACATAAAAATAAAGAAATGTAATACGGATTCTATTATTTATTTGCCATTAATCCGTAGCAGAGCAGCCACTCTGACAACAGCAATGACTGTACAAATAGTTTGCTTAATTTGAAAATTTTACCCATTACTAAAAAATAAATATGCATTATAAGAGATAACTGCTATATTATATACAAGAAAGGTTTCGATTTCCAGGCGAAAACGCAAATCAAATTTTGCGTACAAAGAGAAAAATTGCAAATATAAAAAATTAAGAAACGTTAATTTTAAAATGTACGTATGGTGGTGCCTCCAGTGATTGCAGGTGTGCGTGACCTTGGAGCATAGAGGCCCGCCCGCTGGAGCCAGACATCATCTCAAGGTCGCGAGAGACAACAACCACGGTGCCGGTGGAATAAAACTAACTCGCGGAGTGAACAAAACCTCAGCGTAGAGCAAATAATCTCACTCGATGTGTGTGTGAGAGAGTGATTGTCCATACTCCCGCTGCATTTTGTTATCGATCTTCGTATAATATATAACATCACTTTCCTTATAAGCAGAGAAAGAGAGACAGCTAGTATACAGTATAACAATGCTAATACAAATACTCAGAGCCACTGCGTGTTATTTTACGAACAGGTGTCTGATTTAGGACCTACTAATATAATTATAATTTGAGTTAGCTGCTTATGACCCATGATATTCAATCGTTTTTTTTTTTTTTTTTTTTTTTTTTTTTTCCTTCTTTTTTCTTGTTTATTTTTTTAGTATAATATATTGATGATATTAAGTAAATAAAATATAATAATAATGATGCGCAGACTTGTTTTACTAAATTGATTTCTTATAAATATATAATAATGTTTTTTCAAATGCAATGCAGATTATATCAATTAGGCGTAATACTAATTACTAGTTGCAATAAAAAATGCGCTTAAAAAAGTTAAAATCAAAGGAAAGAAACAAACTAAATACAATACAAACTAAAATAATGCTACTAATACAGTAGAACCATATTAATTTTGTTATTAAACATTATAAAATACACTTAATATTGTTCATTGTTTGATGAGAGAAATCAATCAGTCTGAGTATCCCAATGATTGGCGGACATAGTGGAGTATGAAAATTATAATATCGTGTTTTATAGACTGTGTATTATGCAGCAGAACCGCGGCGGTGGAAAGAAAGAGCGCGCTAGTCATGTAGAGAATCAATATGAAGTTTTCGCGGTATATTCACCCCGCCCCCTTCCAGCACGGACACAACTCGGATTTAACCTCTTTTACTTTTTATTACAAAAATTAAATTAAATTTTGTTACATTACTTTATTTAATTTTATTATTATTTACCAAATTTAATAATTATACCGTATTAACCAAAATTATAACTTAAAAATAAATTTGAGTGCTCATTCAAATTTATTTTCTGTACAATTATTTATAAAATATTACATCAGAAAATTAACTTTCCTAAAATATTAAATCAATGTGTAGGAACAATGCCTACAGTTATTTACTCTGATTTTAAAGTTTTTTTTTATATTATTATTTTAAACCTAGAGCGAATAAACACATATAACTCTAAATAGAATTAATTGTAAGCTTGTTTAACGCACTGATATATCGTATAGAATGTATTATTATTATACACTAGTGAAGAAATATTGTTGTAAATTATTTTACGAAAATCACAGTTACCAAGTTCTATATTGTATAGACGAGATTATACTGATGACACAATTTTTTTTTTTTTAAACAAAGAAATTATGGATTATTTTTAAATGCCATAAACTTGCTCAAATTACATTGACAACTATTAAAATCAATAATAAAAATAACAGTGATATTGAAAAAGACTTACTTGAGTTTAAAGCATAGAGATGATTTCAAAAATGCGAAGAGAGCGGTCTGTTCAAAAATTTAGAAACCCCCCAAAGAAGTGGTACCAAAATCTCGATACCGCCACTATATAACACCGCACCGCGTTTTCACTCTGCTAAAAATCTAAATGATCCCCCTAGTGGAACACTTGGACACTAACTAGCGCGCGCTGCTGCTACTCAATCAATATCATGGGCAGGCGGTATGCTGAGGTGCGGGGGTGGAGAGAGGGTAGGTAGGTATGTATGTATACCATGGAAAGCAGGCACAATATAAGCACCAAGGGTGGCTTATGTATTACTTGATGTTGGTGTCCCAAACAACAATCCATTCCTATATATTAAAAATGCGACAATAACTCAAAAATAATTTTAATTAGGTATACACTTCTAATTATACTTTGTATCACTGTATTAATTTATATCCGTAAAATTATTTTAAATATCCCTTGCTAACATTTATAATTATATATGATTCTGGTGATATTAAAATAAATATTATATTGAATCAAATCCAGATTGAGAAAAAATAAATAATATTCTTACCACACGCCTGTTGACTTATATAGGCATTTACCACACACCTTTTCAATGTGTATAAGGACCTATCAGCAGATATAAAAAATTACACATCAACTTTATACTAATTAAAAAAAAAAAAAAAAAAAAAAAAAATGAAGCTGGCATGATACTTTACCCAAGCTTTCTTTTACAGTAAATAATAATAATAAAATCGATGCATACATAAAACGCAGTTTTAATTTTCATGTGCAATACAGGAAAACATAAAATTGAAATATTTATGGATAAAATTAATAATAAAATGAGTTATATACGATTTATGACGCAATAACGTCTGCGACACTAATACGATGGTGAAACTATACATACGATTATATATGAAAATACATAAGAACTTGACTTTCGTGTAAAAAAGAGGATTTGTGGCATACAAGTTTTTATAAAAAAAAAAACATAAATCGAGATATTCTTGATGATACGTGTACTCATTTTCAAAACTTGAATTAAAGTACTTAATTTCATTTCTAATAAGTATGTATATAGTGGCATGAATAACCTCGTTGACTTGAAACTATCACGATAAAACTTATACAAATATGAAAATAATAAAAATGTACTATAATTCATATTTTATACATATTAAAATTAAATTTCTTGTTCAACATTAATAGTATAATAGAATATAAGCCATATATTTATACTATGATATAACTTAAATCGATTTTACACTCTAATATTGCCCTTTTCAATTAATATTATAATATAAATTTATATTATCCTAGATTATTTTAATAGCAATTATAAATAAAATAAATATGATAAAAAAAGGTGCGAGTGAGTGACTGCAGTAAAAATATTTCTTACCGATTTTTTTTTTCTAATAGCTTAACACGTATCGTACGTTGGGGTGACTTTTTTAGAAGGTTCTCTACCTATGGGACGCCTTTGTCACCTCATTTTTTTTTTCAATCACTAATAATTAGTGTAGA
Organism: Ecdyonurus torrentis; assembly: GCA_949318235.1. Taxonomy (NCBI): domain Eukaryota; kingdom Metazoa; phylum Arthropoda; class Insecta; order Ephemeroptera; family Heptageniidae; genus Ecdyonurus; species Ecdyonurus torrentis. The sequence goes on from OX439130.1 coordinate 25,383,518, forward strand.
AATTTCATGATTCTAAAACCTGTGTAAAGTGCACAGGACCGCGATAGTATATTTTACCAGTCAAAAACTCACGCTAAATTTGCAATGTTATTCTTAGGAGAAAAAACACAAGCTGGATGGTAAAATATATTATCGCGGTCCTGTGTACAGTATAATGTACATGGTTTGTCTGTATATCTCTAAATATAAAAATTATAAAGACGTTACAATAAATAATGAGTATAATATATATATATATATATATATATATATATATATATATATATATATATATATATATATATATATATATATATATATATATATATATATATATATATAAATGGGGCGACAAAGTTGCTCCGTAGGGCCAAAAGCACCTCACCATACTGTAATATTAAAATTATCCCAAGTATGTGTATCATACATTTCTCGGTTCTATAACTGCAGCCTTTTTCCCTGAATTCAATTTAAAGGATGGCCTTGCAATGCTACAGGATAGGAAATAAGAGGTCCCCCGGCCGTTGTCGATCAAGCATTTGGTTGGTCACTCGTCACCACCTGTAGCAAGTATTGTAATTTATATCGCTAAAACCTTACTTTTAAGATGCTCTTATTAAATTATAAATTATTCTGAACTTTTAATAATATTATTATATACCTTGAGTACAATACATTCAGACCATACAAGCTTTTTATCCCTTAATTAAATCAATTCTGTACGTATTATTAAAATAATACCAGAATGTGCAGGGAAAACTCAAGAGACTTCAATAGGCGAAGATAATGTTAATTATTATTAATTTTAATTTAACTCATATTTATATGCTATCATAAAATAATGGATAAAATTTTGGTTCCAATAATACAATTCAATTAATTAATAATAATAATTGAATTAATTGTTCGTTCGAGTTGGTAATTTTTTTTTCTTTTTTAATGTCTACTGCATTAAAGTTGTTTGTTAATTTGATATTTTGTATAGATACTTAAAATTGTACTAAATTGCCTTATACACACAATTTATTGGTAAGCAGATTTAAACTTTTTTATTTCAATATACAGTGGTGTCATAAGGCAAAATATAGAATATACAATGTTATGGCACAAGTTACAGACTTACAGACTTAAGTGTCTGTCTGTACCATGGATATATATTTGGTATGTGCGCTAATTAAATATTCAATAGAAATACCAAACGTTTATTGGCAGGCAATTATTAACACCTCACATTGAAATACATAATATTACTCCAAAATATATTATGTATATAACAAAGCTTTTAATTAGCATAAATAATAATAACAATACGAAAAATTGCTGCATTTTATTAACAGCATAAGATAAGATCCTTCTTTTAATTATTAGCTAAAAGTTATAATAGGAAATAGAATGAAAAAACTAAAAAGTAAGTTTACCGCAAGCAAAAAAGTTATATATTTTCCTGCAAAATAGAACTGAAAACTTAAAAAATCGCATGAGAAAACGGATTTTTTTTTTCAATAAATTAAACACTAATGACTTTTCTACTACTGAATAAAAAAAATATAATGAATTGAAAATATCAGCCAACGTAATTTTATTTACGCAGAAAGACAATTTCTGATTAACTACGCTGCTGCACAAGGTATAACCATTTATTCCGTCTTATACCTGCAGTGTCCTGCAATACAATATCATTAGATTGAGACGTCAGCGTGTAATAATACTTACACAGCGTAGTATTTATTTGAATATTGAACAGTATTGATTTTACCTATATTATACTGAAATAGAAGTGCAAAGTAAAATAATGATGTCAATATAATATCAAATTATAACATCATCGCGGCCATTAATATATAATACGTGATTGTTTCATCCTTACATCCTAACCTAATGCAATTTTTTTCTAGCAAATTTTATCAGGTTTATTTTTTTTTATTTTTAAGTAATTAGATAAATTAAAATAATAAAATTCCCCATATTTTTGTACACACAATTTTGATTAATAATTCATATTTTACTATTGAAAGACCGCTCTATATTTGAGAAAAACACGCTTTGAATTTGAATGGTAAAATATAGAACCACAATCCTTGTGAAGAAAATAATATGCTTTATATACCGAATTGAATTACGTTTTTTTTTTTTTTTTTTTTAAATGTATGGGTAATGAATAAATACATGTATAAATTGATTTGTTTTATTATTTGTACTTCGACTTCGATTTTATACTACAAATCTTCTGTCTAATAGTAAAAGTCTAATAATTGGCTTGAGTTTTTTTGTTTGTTTTTTTAATTCACAATATATTTAAAATTTTATAATAGTAAAAAAAAAAAAAAAAAAAAAAAGAAAGAAAAAAAGAAAAGAAAAAGCAAAGTATCACATTTACACGTAAAATAAAATTGTTAAAGTTTAAAAAATATATACAATGAACGTTTCCTGGTTGCCAAAAACTACACATAAAAATAATCGTGTAAGAGGCTAAGAAAAACCTTCAAAGTTAGAAAATTATTGCAACCCAATGACAAGGTCAGACAAATCGCGGAAACGTAGTTCATCCACAAATTAATGTCTCTTAAATATAGAAAATAAACAACTGTATCGTGTTTGTTTTACTATTGTTTATAATTATTTAATTTTATGGTTGTAGATTCCAAGCAATATCAAAATATTACCTAAAAATGAAAGGGTTTTAATGTGTTTTTTATTTATTATTATGTGTATATTTTATTATCTTTTTTTTTTTTTATTATTGCCTATTTGGTATTTGGTTTATTTTATTATTGAGTTTTATTAGGGCTATATGGACTATTTTAATACACTCAGGATCGAGATACCATATACGTTTACTTCACATTAAAAATTCTCTCTTCATTTAGTTTTTTTTTTTTTTTTTTTTTTTTTTAACAAGACAATTGTAAAGCATTTAAGATTTAACAAATAAATGATGATAATAATAAAAAAAAAATAATTTGAAGTGAATACAAACTTTGAGCTTTGAGGGATTGAATGTAAGAAACTAAAACTTTTTTTAATTCACTTTACACATCAAGGAGCAAAAATCAACGACTTGCATTATAAGATTTTTCATTGATGCAAACTAAATGAACAAATTCTTATATTTAATTCTAACATCCCCATAAAGTCTAATGATAAAATCTAATATCATATATTATTATTTTTTTCTTCTCTCTCCCCTATCTGATCGTTATGGGATGGGTCCTGAAAAGTTAACCAGGAAGTTAATTTATTCTAAAATATTTAGGTACGTAAATTATTTATATATCTATGTATATAATAAGTCTTATTTTTAACTAGTACATAACTTTCAGATGCATAAAAAATAGGGGTATATGGATTCAACTTGAAATTTCAGAAAAATGAGAAATTTGATTAGTTATAAAAACTTTGCATATTTGGAGGATTGCAAAATATATCTTCTTAGAATATACAGAAAAAACAAACTATAATATAACTTTTGCCATTAATAATAATTGTCAAATAAATATTAACGAAAAAAAATTAACACGGAAATAAATTTTATATATACTGCATGTATACTCCTCCCGAATAAGTCTGACCGCAGCTTCCATATGCGCTTCCATGTCTGATGTCTCATCTAAATGTTAAATATATTATGGGGAAACTTAACGCGACCGGTCAGATTTATTTAGGAGGTGAGTGAATTAAAAAGAAAAAAATTATTTAAATATCGACAGCATCTGTTTATGTGTATGTATTGTGTACTCATTGTAATTTGCAATTATATTTAATATACCGCAATAACGCAAGTTCTTTCTGTCTATTTTCTTAAGTTACTGCAAGACTAAAAATATAATATTCATAATAACTTTATTTATAACATAATATAGCACATCGCAAGTGCGATTAGGGTGGTTTACATTCATGTCATGTTAAAGTCAACGCCATAAGCGAGTACTAAATAACATGGGCCAGTATGGGAAAATTACACATTTTGTCAATGGAGGTTATCGGTTTAGCGCGCGGGGAGATGCGGGGAAAGCTAAGGGTCCCCTAATTTAACATTACGCTTAAGGGGAAAAACACGTTTTTTGAGATTTTTGAGAAAACTACTCCACCGATTTTGGAGAAATTTAAATGAGAAATACTACACATACTTTTACGTGTTTTAAGACATAGTAATTTTTTAAGAATTTTTTAAACCGATAACCTCCAATGGCAATTTTCAACTTGGCAATTTTTTCGAGAGCAATGATGCTGTTTACAAGTTGAATTAGATTTTCAAGTATGCAAGAAAAATAATAATCACAAATAAATTACTTATCTTCCAAAGACAGAAAACCCACGTTTGTCGTCCTATGCTAAGCAATGTTATTCGTTTCTCAATTATGGCATCGAAGCGCATTATTATGAAGTCATGCGCTCACACCCTATAAATCAATTATATATTATTTAATTAAGTTTTGTTTTCGGACGATCCAAGCAAAAGTTACTATACATACATAGTTTAAAAATGTACGCGGGTATAATTATTAAACATGTTTTTAAAATGATTATACACATATTGTAAAAATAAAAATAATAATAATTTGATAGTAAAATGATCGAGTAATTTATCAACATTTTTGAAACTTTTCTTTCTGGCTATATTTACCCGCGCGCGCGGCTGCATGAAAAAAAAAAAAATCATAAATATACATTTTTATACAGGGAACAATGGAACTGCAATGGAAGTGGGAGGGGTATAATCATAATAGACGCCTCAAAAGATTTCTTATATTTTAAGTCATTTAGAACTTTTAATTGTATTATTTTCCATTGTGAATATACATATCAGAGACCTATGTATTAAAAATATTAACAAATATTTGAAGAATACGACGACAACTTTGCTAAAAATCAATTTAAATGAAAATAATCAGCTCCTCAATGCGCGGTATTCGACCTCTACGCATGTGCTGCTGTTTATAGGTTCAATAATTGATGTTCTGAATGAAATATGCATAAAGAACCAAAGAAGAATTGTCCAATATTTAATAAAATAATATTATGTAAGTAATTTACTCACCAGAATGCTCAAAATAACGTCCTGCACATTCCTCGCCTTTTCAACCTCTTCTCTCGCCTCGCTTCTCGACGAAATCAACTCGACAACAACGCAAAAATATATAATTTTTTTTTTAAGAGGAGAGCCATCTACCTTAAATATTCTGAACTAGAATGGTATTAATTTTAGTACAGAGTACAGCACACACCAAAATAAAATTTTCTTTTTTCTTTTATAACGAGCGCATTTATTATTATTATTTTTTTTGCTTTAATACAGAAAGATATTAGAATATATAAACATGGAAAAAAAAGTATTTTTTTAGCGGCGATCTGTTTTTCCAATTCCTCTCTTGCCAACAAAAAGATGCTTCGGTTTTTTGTTTCCAATAAAACGATCTGCCTCTCCTTTGAGACCCGATTTGTTTCCACGCTTTGAAATAGCTTTGTGAGCAGCTTTCTTTAATTTCAGTTTCATCTGAGGAGAGGAAAAAAATTCAAGTATAAGATTAAATGTGCATTGCAGTGAAGTGATATAAAAAAAATATGTATGATAATATATGTATGCATATACTATACTGTAATAAAATAATAATACTGATGTATTTGGTATTTTTACCTCTGGATCTCTCACTCCCATCTCATCTCTAGGTGTACGAGACATACTTCGTGAACGTCCTTCTGAATCCATACGGAGTCTCTTAGTCAACACTGGTGTCTTACTAAGGGAACGTCCTCTCTTACGAGTTTTTGTGAAATGAGCCTATAGATAACAATTGTGGTTAAAATTATGGAAAATCCAAACAGGAATGAGTAAACTATTTTACTTGCTTACATTTTCAGTACCCGACATATCAACTCCCAAATCAGACATCTGAGTTCGGAGACGTGACACACTGCGATCACGATCTTTTGCAGCTGCTGTTCTGGGCAGTTTAGGTTTGGTACTGCTCTTCCTTATACGAGCCTCATCACGCAAGATGGCCTTTTTGTCTCGGATCTGCTTGGCAAGAGCACAAATCTCCTTCATGGTATCATCCAGCTCTTCTTTAGGCACAACATACATGCCAGCAGATTCACGTAACTCTTCTTCTCGTTCAAGAGCCTCCAGTTTCTAAAAACCAATCAATAAAAATTATGATGTTAAATAAAATAAACCATCAGAATCAGATATGATCAATTTCAAAGAAAGGAATAAGAGAAACCCAGCAAAGACCTTACCATAGTGAAGCGAGTGCCATAGTTTGGTGAAAATCTTGCTAGCGGAGGTAAAAAACTAACTTAACATGTATGTTTTGTCTTCGTCAGTTCTTACAGACTCAGTTCTGTTCAGTTTCTCTCCAAGTCTGTAAGGCAAACTTACTGTTGCTCTTGCAATTTAGAGCCAATAAGTGTTAGTTTTTTTATCTCGGTGCTTGCAAGACTTTCACTGAATTATGGGACTCACTTCACTATGGTTAGGTAAGGCCTTCGCTAGTTTTCTCCTAGCCTTTTCTTTTAAATCTACCAAAAAAATTTTTCAGCACTCATCAGCATGGTAGCACTTATTAAGGTATTATTCACAAGATTACTAAAATATGAGTGCTATGATTGCAATATAAAAGTAGGATAGAAATGATTTTTGTTATAGATATCCTAAACTTATTTACCTTGAAGATGTCAGGATCTATATAATCTGCAACATTGTGTCCTTCCCAGAACTCTGGAATAGTATCATACTTCTCTTCTTCTGGTAGATCATACTTTTTACATAAATCAAGAACATAATCATCTCCCATTTCCAATTCTATGTCTCGCTCTAATTTCCTACGTCCATTGATAAACATTTTTTTGTTTTCTTCGCCTTCTTCCATATCTTCATAGTCATTATCCACTTCTTCTTCTTCTTCTGCTTCCTCAGCCTTCTTTCTCGCAGCTTCTAAAATACGCTTGCGGCGGAACTCCAGTGCACCTTCTGGAATATGTGGAGGCCTCTGCTTGTTGTCACGAGGAGTTGGCATTGCAACATGGAGACGATTCATCACAGATTCCACTTTCTTAGAACGCATCTTAGTCTCCACACGGTGTGCCAGCAGCTTTTCACATGCCTGTCAATATTATAATTGAAATTAGCTGATATCACCTTTGCCTCAAAACATACTTTCAAAGTATACTTTTCGTATACTTTCATTTTAAACCCAATAAAGAACTAGTATTATTAGTTTAAATAACTTTAAATTTCAGCATTGTTACAATAAGGAAGACTTAAAAAAAAAAAAAATGCATATTCTGAAAGAGTACATTGCCCTGAATCGATTGATATGTGAATTTCTAATTTTAGAGTTCTTTAAGTATTTTCAATTAATTTTTGAAAGTTGCAAAATGATGTCACATGCTGCAAATTTTTCCTATGCCCACATGCATAAGGTGCAGCCTGTGATGTCATTTCGCAACTTTCAAAAAATAATTAAATATTCTAAATGAACTCAAAAATTAGCAATTCACACATGTATCAATTCAGGGTAATGTCCTCTTTTAGAATATGTAATAAAATTACCCTCTATTTATTTATTTATTTATTTATTTATTTATTTAGGCTATTATTATTATTATTTTAAGTCTTCCTAATTGTTACATTTTTAATGCTGTTTTTGTTATTATTATTACTACGTTAATGCCTTTTTTTTTTTTTTTTTGTAATTATATATAGCCTATGCTATAATATGAATGATAATGTAAGTGCACATCACTTTATTGTTTATATTTATGGTAATAATATTACTTAAATAAAAGAATAGAAGCAAAAGAAATTAGAGCATTGTGTATTGAAAATTAATGCAAAACGAATATAAATGGAATATTTAGATGTATGTTGTACACATATTGTGTTTAATAAATAAAAAAATTTAAAAATGCAAAACGAAATTCTCTAATTTTGATTGTTAATGGGAGAGGGATTCAGAGTAATTATAATAACATGCTCCTTAAAGCGATACTTAACCCTAAAAATAAGTAATTTTTATTCTTCTTTAAAATAATTCAATAGAAATTAGTTGTTTATTTTACTTTTCTAGCCCACGGGATAAGCAAACCCCACTAGGGTAAAGAGGAAATCTCTAACGTCAGAGATTTCTTTTACTGTGTGAGTAAAAAATCTGTACACCTTTTTATAAATATATAATTAGGAAAATATCGACTTTGCGATAGGTTGATAATTAAAAGATAGATAGAAACACATAAAAAAAGAGAGGTAAAAGATTTTTGGGGAATGCTCCCATTCCCCAAAAATCTTTTACCTCTCTTTTTTATGTGTTTCTATCTATCTTTTAATTATCAATGTACACCTTTTTAGGTAAGCTTAGCAGGTAGAGCAAGGGGTACAATTTTTTTTACTCTCATAGTAGAGGGGTGTGTACTCTATATCGTTACCCTCGCGGGGCTTGCTTATCCTGCGGGCTAGAAAAGTCAAATAAACGACTGGTTACTATTGAGTTGTTTTAAAAAAGAATAAAAAATGCTCATTTTTAGGGTTTAGTGTTGCTTTAATCAGATATATGCCTCATAAAACTTAAAATAATAAATCAATAATATGAAACCTTTAAATTTGTTTAAAGTAATAATAATTTAGTACCTGAATTTTCACTTCCATGAGTCCTTGTTCAGTCAAAGTGCTCATTTCTAGCAATGGAGCAAACTCTTTTTCTAGCGGGGCCAGCATGGCTCGACGATCTTCAGAGAGCTCAGTGAGTGGAACAACATCTATCTTGTTCAGTGCCACAAGCAAAGGCTGTAATCACAAGCATAGCTACAGTTAGATATCGTTCAAGGGGTAAAAAAAAAAAAAAAAAAAAAAAAAAAATACCTGCACCATGAAATTTATATTTTTTACCTTTTAATTTTTAAATTAAGAAAAATTACTTAAAAATTCTAAAATAACAGGAAGTTAATTGTATATAACTTACCTTATTGGCAAAAAGAGGCTTGATGCTTTCAAACAGTTTTACCTATGGAAAAAGACAATGTTAGCATTAATAACAATTTTGTTGGATTATATTTATAAGGAAGTTGTGGAGGTCTATCACTGGGTCAGGATAAAACATCTGTGTTGTTGGCTTACCCCGAAAGGGATTTATAGCGTCATGATATGTATGTATGTATGTATATTTATAGTCATGCTGAGGACAAAATGTGTATTGGTTGATTTCACATATTTATATAAGCTTGCACTGTGACATTAATTTTCAAACAGTAAATAACACTGACCAGTATATTGATGCTGTTGCAGTTGCAGTTAAAACACACATCTACTTTTAGCGGGCTTGCTTACTTTCACGCATCTAAGTTTATCAGGATAGCTATAGAAACAAGCAGCTACATTTTTTGCAACAACAGGTAAAAAAAACTTCTACACCTGCTCACCTATGAAGTTGTTGTTGTTGTTGTTGTTGTTGTTGTTTTTACCTGTTGCCGCGATAAATGTAGATGCGCGTTTCTATGGCTATTCCAATAAACGTAGATGCATGAAAGTAAGCAAACTCACTAAAAGTAGAAGTGTGATTTAGCCGCATCAGCATTGATATATATATATATATTGACTGATAAAGGAACAACTGTTTTGAAGCTGACTATAAGCAATTTCGTTCATATCCGCTTCCGTTTCGACTTACTGCGCATGCGTAGTAAGGAGAAACGGAAGCGGATGTGACCGAAATCGCTTATAGTCGGCCTTAAAACTGTTGTTCCTTTATTAGTCAATATATATATATATATATATATATATATATATATATATATATATATATATATATATATTTGCAAATTAAAAAAATAATTCATGAACTATTGTGATTTTTAATATGTTAAATCGAGCTTTTACACCCAAGAAAATATTAAAATTATACAAATATATTATTTTTGCTAGGAAAATGACCTAAAATGATGTTTGTCTTATGTTGAGTAATGCATTTATGATCTCAAGCATGGCCATAGCACACATTTTTATGCAACTATCATTACATAACCTAAGATACTTGTCTTATAATTAGGAATTATTTACTTGTTTAAAGTATTATGAAAACTGGTTGGTTACTTGTTATTTGAGTGTATTACTGGGATTGGTAAGTACTAAAGTAACTCACAACAAAATGTTAATATTTTAGTCACCTGTTCTTCAATGGTACGGCCACATTGCTCCGAGAGGTCCATGACGTACAACACACAGGCTCTTAAGTGGGCCAAAGCTGTGACTGCCTGCATCTCAATGATGTTTCGCTCCTCCAGAGCATGGTCAAGGATACCAGGAGTATCTATAACCTAAAATCAATACAGATGATAAAGTAAGAATCTTTTTTTTTTCTTTCTTTCTTTTTCTTTTTTTTTCTTTTCTTTCTTTCTTTCTTTTCTTTCTTTTCTTTTCTTTTCTTTCTTTTCTTTTTTTTTTTTTTTTTTTTTTGTAGTCTGCACTTTTTCTTACCTGCCAACGTAGGTAGCGATAATCCATATGGCCCACATACAGTGACTTTGTAGTGAAGGCATAAGGCTGGACTTCTACATCTGCTCGTGTGATCTGTAATGTTTAAATGGGTACTAAAGAAATGATGACAAGCTGCTGGTATATCATTGACAATACTAATAATAAGGGAGAGCTATTTAATGTAAAATCATTGTATTAAAAAATTAAATTGTATTGGCTAATGGCCATTCAATGCAATCAGATGGAGATTTCAGTTGATGCAAAACTCTATCTAAATACATGTTATTCCCATGTGCCAATAGAATTTCATTTTTTATTGCAATGACCGTACATAGTGTGTTTTGCCTTCATCAGTCTTTACCTTACCCTTACAGGCTAGGAGAAAAACTATGAATGATGACTAGAGAGCGGAAAAATAGTCTTCAAATTTGAAAAATATTCTAAAAATAGTCTCTAAGAATAATGAAATAGTCGGAAAATAGTCTTTGAAATTTATATAGCTCATAGTGACTTTATTTATCAGTATAACATGTCTGAATGTATCTGTTTTCTTAATGGTCTCTAAGAGAGTGCCTAAAAAAAATATATAGGCTATATATATATAAAAAAAATAATAATAATAATAATAAAGTATGTTGTAGAGCCTAAAAAAATTACGTCGGTCTAAAATTACATTGTCTAAAATCTAAATATTAATAATAATAATAAAAAAAAAATTTCTTCAGAGACCACTAAAAGCTTTTTTTTTTTTTTTTTTTTTTTAAATGTGAATTATAAACACAAAATAAAGAAGAGTTGGTACTTAAAAAAATGTCAAACACGTGAAACACAATCAAATATATAAGTTATTCCACTTTTAAGATAACATGTAAATGTGTAAATACAAATTTGAGTGGAAATTTGTAGTCAAATAAGAAACTTTTTTTAAATTAAAATTATTATTGAATTAAATCTTTTTTCGAAAAAAAAAATTAAAATAAAAAATAAAACATATTTTAAATTTACTCGATTCTATTTGAAAATTACAGTGTTCCAACAAAACATGTTGGAAATAAATAATGTAAAAAAAAATTGTTGTAAAAATATGGTTCACTTTTAGCGATTTCCGGTCCAAGTCGGTCATGTTCTACGTTAATTTTACGTTATTTTTGTCAGAAATAGCAAAAAACATCGAAAAAAGGCAAAATAGTCTGAAAAGTCTGGAAAGTCCAAAAAACTAAATAGTCTCCGAGACTAAAATAGTCGCTAAATAGTCTTTTTTAAATTTTGTTCATAGGCTTGAAATCGTGTGATTCGTGGACATTTTTAGTAAAACCCCCAATAGTCTCAATATTGACAATAGTCTAAAGACCATTTTTCCTCTCTCTAATGATGACTATGATGCTTACACTATGGTTTATATAACACTAGCAAAGTCATCATTCATAGTTTCTCTCCGAGTCTGCGTAGAGACTGACGAAAGCAAAACATACTCCATTTCTCTTAAGTGTTAAGAGCTGTAACCAATCCAATGTGTTAGTTTATCTCTGTGCTAACAAGATTTTCCGCTAGTTTTTGGACTCTTTTCAGTATGATAAGACTCTTGTTGGTTTCTCTTATACTTTTCTTTCAAATTTAGCATACCTAACTGTGACCCTCCCCCTAAATCTCATATCTTTTGTTAACATTAACAATATAGAAATGAGAAAAACCCTATTGCAGTTGATATATATGACACAACATGATGTTTAAAAATTAAATTTATAATAGAAAATAGTAGAGAGATTAGAAGAGGTTGAACTGAAAATTACTAAAACGAGAAGATTTTCTAATTTATATGGTTAATTGGGTCTTGGGATCAAATTTGCCAGCTTCGACTGGAGCTAAATATATATATTTTTTAAATTTAAATATATCGTCTCTATCGCGTCAAAACGTTTTTAGTGAAATTATCACGAGCGCGCCAAACGTTCCATCTGACACAGTAAACCCTATGTAGATGGAACGTTTGGCGAGCTCGTGATAATTTCACTTGAAACGTTTTGACGCGATAGAGACGAATATGTTACAAGGTTTATTAATAAATTAATGATAAAACTTTGGAGTAAAAAAAAAAAAAAAAAAAAAGTACTGTACCTTGAGTTATAATAATGTATCATACCTTGTTGATGAAGCTTGATTTCCCAACATTAGGGAACCCACAGATGATGATTGTACGGGTGTAGGGATCAATTGTAGGGAGACGTGCCAAATGCTGTCTAACATGTTCCAAATATTGTAAATTTGGTGCTTGACGCTTCATAATGGTTGCCATTCTGAAAACAAAGAAATGCATTACTCAGCAATGTTTTTAAGAAAATCATTTTCATTGATGCTTACCTTCCTAACGCTGCTCTCTTCAGCTGTTTACATCTGTAGAGGGAATCTCCGAATTTGAGCAGGCGAAGGTAGTCTTTTGCAACACTGAAAAAACATGTCAATATGATGCAATAGCCTTTTAAAATTAAATACAGTAGCATGACATACATAAAATTAAAATAACAACAATATAGGTCTGAAGTCATACTCTGCAACATAGCAGATTGGTTAAATATATTAATTGTACGTATTATGTACATGTACATACTTATCTATAAGATGTCTCGCAGTATTCAGCTGTCCTAATGCAAGCTTGTAGTGGTCTTTGTCATAAAGGACATTCATGAGATCTGCATAAAATGGATGAATATTCTGTAACACATACATACACAGAATTAAAAACAAAAAACAACTCTTATCAGGTCAACCTGTGTTGTGACGTAAAACACAAATATGTACCGCAAGGAAATGAAAAACCTGCACAACTATAGACTGAAAAGCATTACTAAAATTGCAGGTTATTCAATTCATGTCGGTACATACATACATTATGTATGATGTATGTATGCATACCACCTACCAGAACTGAACATGAAGAATTTCAAGAAAGAACTCTTGAAATTAATTAAGCAAGAAGATCAGTGTTAGATAGAATAGCCAATCAGATAGAAATTGAAAACAAGTGTATAGTGATCGGAAGAACAAACAAGTCAATAAATTAAATTAAAATCAAATAAGAACAAAAATGAAAAATAAAATAGCATTAAATTGCTAATAGTACACCACTACTACTACTACTAGTATGTACATGCATACATACCAGTAAATATATGATGTACATACATATCACATTACTTACATACGATACGATACTGCAAAGGATCGTTACGTCATAATTAAAAAATAAGTTCTTAACTTTGCAGAATTTTCTGGACAAAATCAAATAAATTACCAATTGTAAGAACTTACGTCAAGCTTGGGGAAATCCTGGATAATTTGCGAGAGACGTTCATGGAAATTTGATTGAGTGTATCTGACTTTGCGCATATAAAATTGACGGATCCTGGTAATTTTATAATGCTTATGGACAACAGTAGGTGTCTTTCTTTGTGTTTTTGAAAGGATGATATCGATGAAGTCCTAGAAAATACAAACATATGTAAATTATTACATATTAATGCAGATCATTGACAAAAACACATTGCGGTGCGCGGTAAGAGGTCTTTAATCTTACCTTCGCAGGCGGAACCACCATAATTTTCTTGAAATTATATAACGCCATATTGCTCTTAGTTTTAAATACAATATTTTTAATATAATTTAAGATAATAGCGTAATGTCAGATAAGTAAAATAAATGTCTAACTAAACTTGTACGATGCCGCATCTGCGACACGTGTTTTACAAAAGATATTTCGTTACTGCGCATGCGTACATGTGCGTACATGCGTAGAAAATTGCGCTTTTTGTGCCTTTATTTGTTTTCCGTGTTAGCGGTGTAAACAGGGTGTAAACAAAAATCATAAGAAAAGACAACATTCAGCACGTGTCATCTCAATATTTTGCTGTAATTTTAATAATTCAGGGGCGCTTCTGTACATTTTATCATGCCGTTTGACTTTAGAAGAATCCAAGGCCCAGAGAGTAGTGAAGATTACAGGCAATTCGTGAAGAAGCCGAAGGACGAGAGGATCAAATTGCTTGATAAGAATGGACGGCGCTCAGATGGGCGTTCTTGCAAGGACCATAGGAAGATTTGTAAGTATAATATACATAACATATGTATATACATGTATAAAAAGCCATGTAGCTAAGTTAATATTTCTGACAATTTAATCTATTTTTTCAGATTTGAAAACTGATGTTGTGAGCCAAGCAAAAGGTTCAGCATACATTGAAATGGGCCAGACGAAAGTCCTTTGTTCGGTGTTTGATCCTCGAGAGAAGCCACGGAGTGCTGAGCGCAACTTGAGAGGAGAAATATATTGTGAATTCAAGTTTGCTTCCTTTTCAAGTGAAAGAAGAAAGGGTCATATGCAAGACTCTGAGGACAAAGAGTACAGCTTACTCCTAAAAAATGCACTAGAGCCAGCAGTGTGTTTGGTAAGCCTTTTTTATACAACTGTACGTACAGTAGTAGTAGTACTTTGTTAGTGTGTATATAGTATGAAATGAATTTTGCTGTGTTTATATGGGAAATCCATATAAACATACAAGAGTGGCTTGTCTTTCACCACAAATTTAAGGAGAGTTGAGAAGAGCTGAGAAGTCTGTGTCTGCCAGACTGTCTGCAGAGCTCTGTGTTGTAATGTAAGGTCAGGGTGTCGCACGGCAAGAGCTCTCGAGCTGCCTGATTGTATGCCTGCTGTATGCCACGTTCAGGTGAACCAAAAGAAAGAGAGCCACTTCTTCTTTGGGCTCTTAAATCGTGTAGCTTGACATTGACAACAATTTCTCCCCTTCAACTCTCCTTAAAGGCGTAGAACACCCTCAGGACCAAAATATGATAAATAAGCACATAAATTGTACATACCAGGCTCATATAGTGGTAATACCATTGATTGCACCCTTCTGGTTGATTTTCCAAGTATTTTAGGTTAAAAATTGTAACGGTTCTCTTTGCGGGTTCGTTTCGTCACACGATACTCCGCTTTTCTAGCAGTTTCAAGTATAGATAAAATCTTTTTTTCTATTGGCTGACAATAAAATTGCGCGAAAGATGTTTGAAACGTTTATAACACATTTTCCTTTTCTACACTGATTATATTATTCTTGATCTCTGTGGTTGTAATTATGATACACATACTTCACAATGATACATAATATTATTACAATTACTATATATACTGTTATGATGCGCAACGTCTCTAAATGAGTGTCAATGAACCTCCCGGTCCCCGCAATGCACTAAACTGCAAACACGCGTACAGATCGGGCACGGGCAGGCGGCAGGCTACAAGGAACAAGGAAGTAGCGATCACCACAGCATAGGGGAGGGGGTTGGAGCCAGTTTGGAGCTCTAGAGCAGCTCTCCTTTGAGAGGCAAAGGCACGCGGTATATCGTCCGTGCTGCTCTTTGTTTTTAGTAGCTCTCTAGAGCTCCAACCCCCTCCCCTATGCTGTGGTGATCGCTACTTCCTTGTTCCTTGTAGCCTGCCGCCTGCCCGTGCCCGATCTGTACGCGTGTTTGCAGTTTAGTGCATTGCGGGGACCGGGGGGTTCATTGACACTCATTTAGAGACGTTGCGCATCATAACAGTATATTATATAGTAATTGTAATAATATTATGTATCATTGTGAAGTATGTGTATCATAATTACAACCACAGAGATCAAGAATAATATAATCAGTGTTGAAAAGGAAAATGTGTTATAAACGTTTCAAACATCTTTCGCGCAATTTTATTGTCAGCCAATAGAAAAAAAGATTTTATCTATACTTGAAACTGCTAGAAAAGCGGAGTATCGTGTGACGAAACGCACCCGCAAAGAGAACCGTTACAATTTTCAACCTAAAATATTTGGAAAATCAACCAGAAGGATGCAATCAACGGTATTACCACTATACGAGCCTGGTATGTACAATTTATGTGCTTATTTATCATATTTTGGTCCTGAGGGTGTTCTACGCCTTTAAGTTTGTGCTGTAAGATAACCAACCCTCGCATGTTTATATGACTTTCCTATAGAAATGCTGCAATATTCATTTTATACTATGTATAGTGTCTGCACACATCAGAGATACAAAAAAAGCAAGTTACCTAACAACTTGGTTAGGTTAGGATAGAATAATGCTCGTACCATGTATTATGGTCACTGCATAACAGTTGTTATGCTATACCTGTCTAACCCAACCTAAATTTTATGGCACCTCTTTTTTTCTTACCTCTCTGGTATACATGCATATAACAGTAAAGTGTTCGTTTTACTGATTTTGTCTGATTTTAAATCTCTTTTGCAGCACGAATTTCCCAACTTCCAAGTGGACGTTCACATATTAGTGTTACAAGACGATGGCAGTAGTTTGGCAGCAGCAATTACATGCTCCGGTCTAGCACTTGCCGATGCTGCTGTTCCCATGTATGACTTGGTAGTAGGAGCCACAAAGGTAATGAAAGGATATTTATTATTGACAGACATTATCTACATTATTTCCCTTAATTGTATAGTTCCAAATATGAGTTTCTTTCTGCCTTTATGAAATACCTCTTTTCTATGATCATTTCTCTGCCCTATTAAATTTCAAAACGTACAAAAGATATGTACAAAAAATGTGTTCAACGTGTTTTATTAGTTATTTTTTCTTCTTTATTAGGTAATACATGGAGAAACTGTATTAATGGATCCTACTGCATCAGAGGAATCAATGGCACTAGGTGATCAAGAGTTGGATAGTGGAGCACTTACTGTAGCACTTCTGCCAGTATTCAACCAAGTTACACAAATGGTTCATGTTGGACATGCTGAACCTGGCTGTCTTGAAGCTTGTTTGGCTGAACTGGTGACTGAAGGTGCAGATATCCACAGAGCAGTGCAGTCAGTTCTCCTCTTGTCAGTAAAACAACAATTAAGATTACGTGCTGCAGAAGATTCTGAAAAGCCTCCGGACACAGAAATGGAGTCTTAATATAATTATATTGTTTCTTTTTTTTATTTTTTTTATTTGTAAAGTAATAAACTATTTTCTTTTCTAAACTTTAATCTCTTTTAAATTTTATATACAGTGATTTTTCATCAACTCTCCTTAATTAAAAAAACTGACATTTTCTTATTAGGAGTCTTGGATTAATAATGGTAATTGCATAAATGCAATAATAATAATAATAGCAAATTTGATATCCTTTAGTTTAACTTTATTCCTCCTGCAGAATAAGTGTGGTGGAAAGCTTTGTCCAACCCTCCATATATTTTATGGAATAAACTTATGACATCAAATAGATCCATGACCCAGCTTACAATTCATATTATTTTACCTTTGAGAAACTATTTTCTTTTAATTATTTATTTTTATTAGGTTATATCCTTTATATGAAATGAAGAATTAATGTTTGAAATTAAATATTTTTATTATTAAAGTAGTAGTCTAATCTACACACAACACAAGAAGTGAAATAATGTACAATAACAATGATCATAATAAATAAACAAGTTTGTACTGAGCTGCAAATCGGGCAGCCAGCTCATTTAGAACCAATATACAAGGAGTCTTACCCAGTACTCGATATTGCACATTAATATCAGGAAAAAAAATTTGACTCCATTTATTAGAATTAAAGTTAGGGAACCCAAATTAAATTGTTTTGAACAATTTTGTGTACGAGATAGGTTCAACTAAGCAATATAATTTGCACACATAAAATGCTCAGTCCGCTGAACCTAAATCACAATATACGGCTCAAACACTTATCTTTATTACTTTGTAAGTTTACACATCTCAAATTTGTAGAGTAAAAGTTTGCTCTTTCCTTTAAGTTAAAAAAGAAATGTCTTATCACATTGAGTAATTAAAAATCATTGAGTGTTAATATCTATAAACTAAATGTTTTTATTACGAACATAAAATAAATTAAAAACATCAAATAGGAAAAAATCCCATTACTTTAGGAGAAAATAAACAACTTTACATTTCTTTTATAAAGAAAACAAAAATCCTAAGCTAAAATAATTACAGCAAAGTTACAACAACTTTGGTATTATAAATATAAAATAAAACAATATTTAGTATACAAAATAATTTTCGTTTCAATATAGATATTCCCAAACCCAAGAGTACTATAATACGGTAATAATAATATGATATAAATATTAAAAAGTGCAATTATAATAAGTTTAAGTTTAGAATTTTAATCATTGATTTGATCAATCAGTTCTGGTTCCCTAATTAATAAAGATAGATTTGGAATGCTATGTAAAATCTTTGACTGAAGGAGAATACTGCTACAGGAATTATTACAGCACTGTCCAGCAGTTTCAATTCAGGTCACTACTATAGGGGCTGACTTGCAGATGCCCCCAAAAACTGCAGCTTATAATTATTACTTCTTAGCTGCTACTATGGAGATCTTCTGCCACTTTAAATTTTACCTCTAAAGATTCTCCTAAACTTGCTACATTTACATGGGAATTTCCTTCAGCTATGTCTCCAGTAATCTGCTCAGGTTCTCCATTACCACTTGCAAGGGCCTGCTGTGAACACAATGTTTTGTAACATAAAAATTAATGATGAGTAACTCGTAAATACAAGGTTCACAGCACCATAATATAACATGTCAATTTATGTTTCCAAGGCCACTATGATATTTGACTGAACAACTTTCAAATATTATTCTGGCAATGTGAACCGAGTATATAATATATATGTACGACAATTCAGTCATTCATCCATAAATGAAAATTACATTTTCTGAATCAATAATTCTAGACTATTAAGGTCGGCCCAGACCATTTGATCCTATTTGAATTTTCAATAATTTTTCATGAGAAAAGTATTAACGATATTGTCTTGAATTTATAACGACTATTGGATGTAACAGAAATTACAAAAAAATTCCCAGGTCTCCAATTTTATTGGTACCCCCAAAAAACTGTGATTAAAATTTTTTAGTCCATCTATTGACAAGTTTAAAAACCAGGTTTAACAAATTTTCTGACATAGTTTTTTCAGAGTTACCGTAGGCTTAATGTAGACTCACAAATCAAAAATAATTTAATACAATTTATATTGTTCTACATAATAGTTATGATTTGAGTCATTTAGGTTACGTATGTTGCCCTTAATAAAGGAAAATAGTTTCACCAAGAGATTGCACCACTGTCGCCGACACCCCCAATGGTCTGCCTAACCTTAAGCAATAACTATTTATGAAAAATCAACTATGCGATATGTATGATAATAAAAAGATTGGATAGTAAAACATATATTTTATGTATGTAACAATCATAAAAATGTTAAATACCTGTAAAGCAGATGCTTGAGCTGGTGAAAGTGTGATAGGCACCAAATCTGAAGGTCCGAGTTGAACTAGCTGCTTGCCATCCACAACAGTAAATACTGAAGATCCCAGCTCACCCAACTTGAGTTGTGAAGATAACATAGGATATCTTGAATCATCAGAACTACTGAAACACTGCACAAAATTGAAATAAATTTAATTATAAAAATAAACAGCAACTAACTCAAATTACATTAAAGTTTACACAATGCCAAATTTATTCTCAAATTTATTGCACAATAAATTAAAACCACAGTGCTACTTACAGGCTGCAGAAAATTTTCCAAGGTAGTGATATTGTTTGTGCCAGTATACATGAACTGCAAGTTCTCTGGCAAAGCAGTTTCAGCTGAACGTACAACAGTTGAGGCGACACTCACTAACATAGGTCGCGCCTCTTCATTCTGGCTTGTAGAAGGTTCACATGTAGTTGCTGTTGAAGGAGCAGTACACTCACTTGGAGAATTGTCTTTGCTTGTATGTCTTGCAGATTCAATTTCACGAATAACTTCTTCGGCTGCTTGAGCAATTTGCTACAAAAACAATACAATTAACCCTCAGTCAGATATTATTATTATACAAATACAGTATATCTTGTTTAGGTAAGCAAAATAAACTTTTATATCAAAGGAAATACTTACTTTAGCTTGTTTTTTCTTAGATATCGATGACTGCTTTTTCTTTGATACAGTAGGAGTAGGCAAAACTGTATTGGTTACAGTTGCAGTCTCACTTGCAGTTGGATCAGAATTTGTGCTGGATTTATTTGATTTTGTACTTGAGGCAGCAGACTTTGCCCTTGTTTGCTTTGTAGTTGAAGGTGCAGGCACAGAAGATGTTGTAAGAGAACCATTCTGATGCTCAGCAAGATGAGCAACATGATTATCTTTTTTAATTGTACGAAACGGACAATGTGGACATGAGAACAGTAAACCATCATCTAAACCTGGATGTTTGTTACGTAAATGTGTTTTATATGTACTTGACTGGATACAAGCATACGCACAATGAGGACACTGGTACTGTTTTTGTCCCGAGTGTCTCATTCTATGTCTTCTTAATGAGTTGTGATCTGCAGTTCTATAATCACATTCACTACAAGCAAAAGGCTTCTCTCCCGTGTGCTGTCGCATGTGCATTTTAAGTGTAGAACGGGAGGATGCAGAGTAACCACAATAATTGCATAGAAATGGTCTTAACTTTTCATGCACTGTATCTTTATGAAGCCGAAGCATACGTTTATCAGTGAAATGACGGAAACATATATCACATTCCCCACTCTTCAATGGACGAGGTTTTATGCCATTGTTATGTATGACCTGCAAGCAAATAATTATCCAATTAATTAAAATTGTCAGCTTACAAATTATATTTAATTACCCAATAGATGAACAACTGAAAATAAATTTTTATGTGAAAAATACTACATAAAGAATATCATCTAACATTCATAAGCATTTAAAAATTAAGAAAGCCCGACTTTGTTAAATAAAGGCATCAATTTAATTACCAGATTGGTAGAATTTGATATTACCTTATGGTTTCTTAATTGTTTACTAGTTTTGAAACCCTTGCCACAAGTATCACAGAGGAATGGTCTTTCGACACCATGGATTCTTTTATGTAAATTTATTAGTTTACTATAGCTGTTGGTTTTAAAGCTGCACTGGTCACAAGCATAAAGTTCCATGTCAATGCCATGCACTCTCCATAAGTGAGCTGTTAAAATTCGCCATTGTGGAAATTCAAGGCTGCATTCAGGACACACAAACGATGAACCTAAAATAATAATAATAATAAATACTTTTCTGTGCTTTCAAATGAAGTACCCTACTGTACTTAAATTACAATTAATCAGTTATTTTAACTTACTTGTTACTGAATGACAACGTCTATGATACTCAATATTATCATGAGACCTTAGTCGTACAGCACAACCATCTACTGCACAACAATATCCCAATTCCTTTTCTCCTAGTCGTAATGTAGGATTTTGTTTACGAAGTGCTGTAATACCAATATTACGAGAGCCTTTAGGTCTTCCTCTCTTTTTAATTGCATTTGCCTGATCAGCAGCTGAAGATTCTTCTTCTGGTGTACCAGAATGTTGATCATTATCATTATCTGAGCTCTCACAGGCATCTCCTCCTGAACTGCATGCCCCTTCAGGTGCTGCAGGATCCACAGGCGTAGGTCCTGGTCTTACGTGAATCTTTCCTTGTTCATCAGTGTAAACCTCAACATCAGCCTGTGGGATAGTTTTACGACGTTTAATTGGTCTTTTTTCAATTTTAGATGGAGATAGTTCAGAAGTGCTTTCTGGGGATAATGAGGGCAATGTTTCTGTTGAGCCGGATGTAGGGGGTGTTCGAATAGATGAAGGGGGTGGACGAAGGCGATCAATTATCTGTTGGACTTCAGCATCACTCATCCTATGGTCCTGAGAAAGGTGAACCTAAAATCAAATTGAACAAACACATTACATCATTGTATTATGCTTGTAAAGTACAACAGAACAGTCTAAATTGTCCCTTGAATGTAATCTACTAAGCAATTAAAAACATTCACAAGTTCTCTGACTATCAGATAAGAGTGAGGGTGGGGGGACATTGAAATTATCATGAGGCATTAAGGATAAAAAGTATTTGCAATTTAAATTTTACACGGTAAATTTCCAATATATATAACTACACAGTAACTAAACAGTAGGTTATCTCCTATACTGAGAATGTCAGATCGGTTCCGCATGCCAATTGGGACTTGTGGAAGCAGTAATAACTAGAAGCCGTCATTTGAAGTAATGTTACGCATCTAGTTTATACCGCTTCCGCAGTCGCAATTGGCGCGCGGAACCGATCTGACATTCTCAGTATAGGAGATAACATACTATTTAATTACTGTTGATACAAGTTATAACCTACAACTTTTAGTCATCCTTACAGTACTGTACCTCATTTTCAGTCAAGGTAATAATAAAAAAATAAATAAATGTAGGTATTTGCCAAGAACTGTGTGCATGCAAAATCATGACTGTTCTTTATACAAACCTTGAGTGACTGGATGGAAAAGAAGACATTAGGACAGCCTGGACATCGCAATTCTTGTACTGGGGGCTCTTCAGGGCCTTTAGATTGATCTTCAGAAACACCTCCATGTTCATCCTCTATGTGTTGATCAACTCCTAACTTGTCCAAACTAAGAAATGGACACATGGAACATTTGAAACAAGCTACACGTTCCACAAGTGACTTTTTATTTTTATCGACATCAGACTTTTTCTTTTTACTAACTCTTGGCTTTTTTGGTACAGAACCTTTTGATTTCTTAGTAACTTGTAGTGTTGATTTCTCTTGTTTCACCTCAACTAATTGTACATCACTGTCTTCTATTGTCAATACTGGGGATCTTAATGAAATTTCATATGTGGGACTAAGACATTTAGAATTACTTTCAAGACTCGAAGTAAAATTAGGCATTAATTTGAGCTGAGGCAAAATACCTGACTTCCGATCATTATCACTACAATTTAATTTATTAGGGGATCTATTGGTATTTGACGTTGAGGGTGTTAATGGAATGAGACTATCCAATTCATCTAATTGGTCAGTTTGAGTTAATGTTGATACTTTTTGAGGACTACTTGAATTTAAATGCAACTGTAAAACTGGTACTTTGGAGGTGGTACTCAAACCTAATTGCTCTGCTAATTTTCTAGGAGGTGAAAGTTCTATTTCACCCAATGATGAAAGTTCTTTGCCAGGTAACTCTGAATTAGAAAGATCAGAGCTCAGTGCTGAAAGTAGTGATGATACCTGGCTGCTACTCATAGTTGGCAAAGGTCCTCTTGCACTAGATAATAGCAATGAACCAGCTACATCAGAAGGAAGAGGTGATGATGAAGTTTGATAAGTGGAAAGATCTTTAACCCTTCCCTGAGAACTTAACAACTGATCTCTAGTACTAACTGACGATGCCATAAGCTGACCAGCAGCGGCTTTATGCACCTCAGATATTGGAGGAAGTGGATCCATACTTGCATGGCTTGTGAGAAGTTCAGGTGAACTTGACAGTTTATAACCAACAGTACATGGGAATTGAGATAAGGCTCCATTGAATGATTCTGTACTGTGCAAGTCCAATAATGAAGAATCTAGGCTCCCTGTTGTAGATACAGATTGAGTTCTTCCCCCTGCTTCAAGTGATTCTGCCAACAGCTGACCTTCAGAGGTTGGGCCCAATGACATAGTTCCAGGTAAACTTCCAGGTCTTGGCAACTCTGACATGGGTGGCAAGGGTGTTCCTGTAGCTTTAATATTTACCAGATCAAGAGATGGATTGTCTTTGGTTTGTTTTTCTTCATCAGGGCCTGAGAAATTAACCAGTCCTGGAGTAAGCAAAGCCTGTAAACAATAGGTCAAAATTAGCACACAATATATTACAGTACTACAGTAATTGATATAATATTTATTAAATTGCTAATATTATTTCACAAATATCATTAAGTATATTATGCAGCTATGTATCTAAATATTTCATACTGTACACTGAAGGATTTAAAAATTATCACCTGTCGAAGAATACCATCAGATGACCACAGCATAGATGTGACTGAATGGGCTTCAGCTTGTGAAACAGACAAGACTTCAGCAGACTCACTTGTAGGATGAGCTAAACTAGCTTGAACTAGACTTGCTACATCAGACATAACTTGCTCTTCTTCACAACTACCACTAACACCAAGAGACACAGTGTTCAGACCATGTAGTGCACGGCTTGCAACTAAAGCTTCTTTCGTAACCTTCATTGTGATGTCTGAAAAATAAGTTACATTTATCATTTCTTAAAACAGGAAATAATAAGTTCATACATAATTATATGCATATATATGTACATATATGTACATACCCACATTTGTTTGTATGTATGTATGTGCATATGATTGGAGATTATGTATTATACATACAATGTCATACATATTATGGATATAGACTTGAACATGTATACTCATAGAACCATACATAAATAATGAAATGGTGCACTGCAGGGTTATATGTGATACACATATACATATCATACATACTGAAATATGCATAATGATACATATGTCTGTATGTACATACATACATATAATGAAAATATTTCTACGTGTAAAAAAAATATATTGCAGTCCAAACAAAAAAGCAATAACATAAATATAATAATAATTCAACCAACAAATTCACTATACATACCTTAAAAGACTACTACGACGGATTAAATGTTTTTTTTTTTTTTATAAGCAAGAGAACTGGATGCACTGAAGTTCACTGCTTCTAAAAAGGGCACATAAAAAAGGACTTTTGAGGCCGTATAAGTTTCTCCCAAAATGTGGAGTATTTTAAATTATGAAAACTTTTACATTATGGAACACGTTAAATACATTTAAAATGCCAGTTGATAGCACAAATAGTTCTTAATTATAAAATGTTGCAGACATAAAATACACAGCTCTCACATATTTTTCCTCGAGCTTTTTTTCCGCATTACGATCTTCATTTTGATTGTTTATGTGAGCGGCCATTTTTCAGCGCTAAATTTAAAAGTTTGATGACTAAAGTCTTTATCAATGTCTCTCACATATGTCTTCCAACTCCAGGCACTTTTTGTAGTCCAGCGACACTAGCGACATCGCACGCGACACCTGAACTACAATGTTAAGCTTACGAAGCTTTTAGTTCCAGATGTCACTACTATTGGCGCAGCGTCGTTTTATATTGGACTACGCGCTAGCATACGGAGTTGGAAGACATGTGAGAGACATTGAGTCTTTATTGTATCATGACTAAAGTAAAGTGGCGCAATGTCTCTCACATGTCTTCCAACAGTTCCAACTCCCTAGTCTAATATAAAACGACGCTGCGCCAATAGTAGTGACATCTAGAACTGAAAGCTTCGTAAGCTTAACATGGTAGTTCAGGTGTCGCTAGGCTAGTGTTGCTGGACTACAAAAAGTGCCTGGAGTTGGAAGGCATATGTGACATGTGAGAGACATTGAAAGTGGCGCACAATGTCCCTCACATGTCTTCCAACTCCAGGCACTTTTTGTAGTTCACAAAACACTAGCGCCACCGCACGGGACACCTGAACTACAATGTTAAGCTTACGAAACTTGTAGTTCCAGGTGTCACTATACTATTGGCGCATAGTTGTTTCTATTGAACTATACACACTAGCATAGGGAGTTGGAAGACATGTGAGGGACATTAAAAGTGGCACTATATGTCAATAAAATTGCATGTCTTTCAGATACTGTACTGTGCATGTCTTCCATGCCAACTCTAGGCACTTTTTGTAGTCCACGAGAACACTATATCGCTATCTCAGTTGCCACAACACCTGTATAACAATGCAAGATTAAATTGATTGTTTATTTATTGTCTTTTTTTTTTTTTTTTAGTTGCAGAGGTGTTGATTCATGTCTCAGCAGCATTGACTTTTTTATACTTAGGTATTCACTAGCGGCACTAGCATTATAGGGAGTTGGAAAACATGAAATGGACATCGATTCGATTGGTCTCACTGACCACGCCCTTACTTGTTTTTTCAACTACTTCTGCACTCACCCTTCATTTAATTATTCAGTAGCTTATTACCTAATTTAGAAATAAAATAAAATAAGAATATTACTTTGCAATTAAGTCTTAACTCATAATATTATATTTCACAAATTTTTTGAAAAAATATATCAGCAGACCAAATTTATATGATAAATAAAACATCAGTAATCATTTGAATTTAAAAATCTTTATTGAAAAAAGTTTCATTGCAAGGGCAACAGTTACATATTACAAACCCCACATCATTCAATGAATGCGATTCTTACATTAGATAGGCAATACTATGTTACCTTTTACATACAAATGAAAATTTCTTAAACTAAAATTTTAATACAAAGCACTTCAATTTGTGTTTTTTGTCTACAGAGGCATATATTGTGCACTGGGTCATTTAAATTACAAAAACTGCTGCATATAAATATTAAACAGCAAAGGATTTTAGTTGCACAGATATAAATTATATTTTATTACTTGCACATATTATGATTTTGAAAATTATTCTACTTACATCAATTTACCATCAAACAGTACAAAATTGTTTTAAAAATAATTTTTTAATTTATAAAAGCCCCTATGTTATTTAGAAATATTATACTAATACTGTACTTTAAAAAATCTTAGCATGTGATTAAGTCGTTGTAGTTATAGAAACTATAAACAGTTAAAAGTTATTATAGTGTATCTAGCTATAAACAATAACAATATGTGTCTTTTTATCAACATTTTTTTTCCTACAGGGCATACATACTACAAATGAAACTATTATTGTTATTTAGTTTGTACAAGTGGTATAGAAATTAAAAAAAAAAAAAAAAAAAAAAAGTACAACAAAAAAAGTACAACAAAAAAAGTACAACAAAAAAAGTAAAAATAAAAAAGTAAATAATAATAATTCATAAATCAAAGTTGTTAAAATGTTCCCAGAGGTAAAAATAAATACAAAAGTAATAAAAAGAATTTGCGAAATGAGAAATGAATTTGTAGCTTTTACAGATATATTGATACAGATAATAGTTATTGTTAGCTGATGATTTGGGAACATAAGGTCACCTTATTATTGCAGGTACACCAGGCGAAGGACCAAGGTTTCATTTTGAAATTAGCTGTAACAATAAGGTTGGAATTTTAAAATGTTTAATTAAATGTGCAAAATAATAATAGCATGTTAATGAAATTAAAAAAAAAAAAAAAAAAAAAAAAAAAAAAAAAAAAAAAAAAAAATCATAAAATCAGAGTCTGAGACTTCACGTTCATAAAATAAGAATGCAAAGAGATATCAATTACAAACTTTTTCAAATCAGATTCAATAACCAAATTTGGATTCTTCAGTGGTTGTAAAAATTAATCAATACCATTAACATTAATGACTTACAGATCTCACTGTTGACTTAATGAGGTCTTTCTTATGGGAGAGATCGAAGTCTGGATAGTGCTCATAAACTTGCTTGCAAACAGTTTTCATCGTTATCTCCTCCAGATTTGCATCTTTAAGAATCTCTTTCACATAAGTTTTAATATCTTCATCCTACAGGCACAAAAAAATAAAAATGATAAAACACATTTAAATTTTTTTTCTACTATGAATACTAGTACAAATTATATACTTTTTTTTTTTTAATTTTAAGATAATGTACCTATAAAACTTTATGATATAACAAGGGGGAAAAATCAACTGAGAGATAATTGATGAGCTTAATTGGCGAGCTTAAAATGAAACTATTAGTAAAGAAAATAAATTTTAACCCAGGTCAAAAAATACTAACGCATGCATAAAACATAAATTATGAATACAGAAAGCAAACTTTATAAGGACAAAACTATGGCTAGAGAGGAGGTTCTGAAAAGATAATTATGTTCAAATATGTCAGAGGACCATGTAAGTGGGTGTATACCTTTTGTGGCCTCTCAATAAAAATCATTTATTATTATTATTAAAATGACAGGAGTGTTATGTGCAATGCTATACCTGTCTAAACCGAATGCAAGTTTGCGTCTTAAGTGAGCAGCTAGTAGATATGTTTTATTAATTAATGCTCTATGCATTAATATTTTCTAACCTGGGTTACAAACTCTCTACTGTGGTATCTCTGTCAGTTTAAGATCACATTATCTCCCATTTCCCAATTTGTCTTTATCTATGTATTTTTCTATCAAATCTTTAATTAGTACTATTAAGACAGGAAACTTGGTCAGGATAAAACATCTGTGTTGTTGGCTTACCCCGAAAGGGATTATAGCGTCATGATATGTATGTATGTATGTAAGACAGGAAATTATTAAAATGTTACCATAAGATCCACCCAAAGCTAATACTTTTCAAGCTGTAAAATCTTTAACACATTATTGGAATTAAATATGACTAATTAGAGCACAGCCATTTTACATTATATAGGCCTATAAAAAAAAAGTAATACGTAAATATGTAAGGATAAATTTGAAAGAAAAGGATAGAAGAAATGACGAGTCTCATAGTTTTGTGAAAATCTTGCTAGCAGAGATAAATAAATAACACACATCATCACACTTCATAGCTTTTGTCACTTAACTCCAACAGAAAACGGAGTGAATAATGTCTTTGTCAGTCCTTACAGAGGCAAATAATAATAATAATAATAATAATAAATGACCATGACTTACAATTTCATAGCACACTCCATTTTCTTATGGAGTTTAGTGCCGAAAGCTGTGTTAGTTTTTTTTTTTTTTTTTTTTTTTTCCTCTGTGCTAGCAATATTTTCACTAACTATGGGACTCTCTTCACTATTTACTAATTATGGAACAACTGTTTTGAGACTGACTTAGAGCGAGTTCGCTTACATCCACTTCCGTTGCAACATACTGAGCATGCATAGTACATCGAAACGGAAGCGGATGTGAGCAAAATCGCTTAAAGTCAGCCTCAAAACAGTTGTTTGTTCCTTTATCAGTCAATGGTAAAGCCCTTACTGGATTTCTCCTATCCTTTTCTTTCAAATTTACCATATCTGAAGGCAATGGTTTATTTTTCTTCATATATCAATGAATGGATTAATTATTTTAAAGATACTTACACCAGGTGGCTCATCTCCTTTTTTCTTTATGGGGGATTTTTCTTCCCCTTCACTGTCCTTGGCCTCGGACTCACTGTCAGATTGTTTGTCGCCAGCACCGTTAACCTTAGTTTCTTTTTCTTCATCTTCAGACTTATCACTCTCTTTGTTACTGGACTTCTTGGCAGGTGATTTTGTCTTACTGGATTTAGCAATTGTCTTAGCTTTCTTAGCTTTCGGCTCCTGGAAGGAAAAAAAAAATAAAAAGTTAAAACATATTAGCACAAAGTAGCTATATTTATTATTTTACGAATTTTAGCTGACTTGAAAATTATTAAGAAAGACTATGGAAGTAATATGGAAGTCTATGGAAGTAATTGAATAAATAAACACTTTACAAAAAGATCAATATTAAAGAAAAGGATAGAATAACCAGCAAGGGCCTTACCACAGTAGAAGTTCTATGGAGAGGTCGAAGTCTTGCATGGCACAGTGTTTTGTTATAAAAAAGTTCATTTTATAACTGAGAGCTTTTGTCATATATTAATGACATTATCAATCAAAGAAGAAAATTACTTGAGCACATCACTAAGCAGTGTCTTGTGTCTTGTCTTGTACTCATGTGCTCAAGTAATTTTCTTCTTTGATTGATAATGTCATTAATATATGACGAAACCCTCCAGTTATAAAATGAACTTTTTCATAACAAAACACTGTGCCATGCAAGACTTCGACCTCTCCATAGAACTTCTACTGTGGTAAGGCCCTTGCTGGTTATTCTATCCTTATCTTTAATATTGATCCTAACCGCGATGGTTTTTTCCTTAAATTGACTTTACAATAAGATAAATTCAATAACAATGAATGATCTAATGACAAACTTGGTTGTCATCACTTGTCATTGTCATTACAATTTTAAAGTCAGCATTATACTGTTTTGTTATGAGAATACAAAACTTTATAAGGATACTTACATCTTCTTCACTGCTGTGCTCCTTCTTAGCTTTTTCTTCTTCTGAGTCAGATTTTTCTTCCTCCCTTTCAGACTCAGACGACTCATCCTTGTAGGAAGTCTTAGGCTTAGCTCGTGCTGATCTTGAAGGAGTTTTCTTAGCTGGTTTCACATCTTCATCAGAGTCAACACTTTTTTCATCATCGTCAGAACCAGACTCAGCTTTCTTTTTTTTTGCCTTGCTTGCTGATTTCTTAGCTGGGGTACGACCCTTCTTTGCCTTCTTAGGAGCTTTTTCTTCTTCCTCTTCCTCGTTAGATTCATTAGAATCTGAAGCTTTCTTCTTACTGGCTTTTGCCTTACCTCCAGACTTTTTAGCTGGAGTTTTGGATTTTGTTTTCTTCTCCTTTTCTTCATGTTCAGAGTCAGATTCTTCATCAGACTCATCAGAGTTATCCTTTGTTCCACCTGATTTCTTTGCAGATTTGCCACGACCCTTCCTTTTCTTTTGTTTTGCCTCTTCTTTCTTGCTCAGAGAAGGCTTGCTATCATATGGCTTGAGTAAGAACTCCATTATATGTTTAGCTAGGTTTTCACGACTGTCACTTTGCTTTAAACCAAGGATTCTGCATACACCCTTCACATACATTGTTTCAAGCCTGGGAAAAGAAAAATAATCAATAGGACAGAAGTGCAGTAATTAACAGCAGTAAATTTTAGATGTACAAGGGCACTGAGTTTTAGTTATAAAAATGTTCATATGACTGATAGCTTTTGTCATATATTAAAGACACACACACACACACACACATTACAGAGTAGCGTATAGTCTTGTACACATGTCACTCTGTAACGAGCTCAAGTAATTTTCTTCTTTGATTGATAATGTCATTGTGATGACATAAGGCCTCAGTTACACAATTATTACAACTATAACTCTGTGCTATAGAATTTCTACTGTAGTAAGACCCTTACCAGTAATTGTATAATTTTCTTTAATATTAAAATTTAGTAATGCTTACTTTGAAATAGTTACCAATTTCTTCTCGTGAAGTTCTGAATTTTCATCAAAATCAAAGCCATTGAATTGTCTTATGAATTTGCGAATGGTTTTGATTGTGCCAGATCGAGTATATAGAATTCTATGCACAACTTTTAATACTTCTATACTTTTCTCCTTTGATATATTGGCTTCAATGAATGCAATATCTCCCAATTTTATGCCTCTTCCTTCTGGAATCTTTAATTCTGTAGTAGTGCGTGGACCCTCTTTGAACACCTCGGAAAATCTTTGAGTTTTTTTACGATCTCTTGCTCCAGAAAGTTGCAGTGGCTGGTCTAGTAGAGGCACTAAATAAAGAATTTAATATTTAACTTCATACACATACCAACAATAAAAAACTTCAGAAACAAATAACAAAGAGCATGCTCAGAGGTCACATGGTTCAACAGACAAGATTGACTGTTTATGTTTACTCAAAATGCGGAAAAGGAAGTGCCGGAAAAGGAAAGCACGTGACGGTAAAAGTGGGAGGTAGCTCAGGCCTAGCTTGCTGCTGGCACCAACTTTTCTCCCACTTTTACCGTCACATGGTTTCCTCTTCCGGCCACTTCCTTTAAGTCATTAAGCAAACTGTTTCATAAAAATTATTTGAAATAAACACAAACGATTAAATTAGGTTAAATTTTGTTTTGGATGAATTAGGTAAAATAGCGAAACAAACAAGCGCCTTACCACAATAAAAGTCATAGCTAGGTGAAGTGGCACAGTAAACTGACAAATATTTTCATTGATTAAGAAGTTTTATGTCTTCCTTTTTAGTTGCTTAGTGTTGATAATGCATGACAATGTAAGATCCAAATGCAAAACTTGTATTATCAATCCACTAGCAAAAACAATTAAAAGTTCTGTTATCTCAAAAATATTCTTCATTTGACATCATTCATAACACATGGCAACACTTCTAATGCCAAATGCCTATTGTCATGTTAGAAGCCATTACACATGGTGCTATGTAGTTTGGTCTCACATCCCAACCAGTATGAGAATAGAGCGCATGAATGGACACTGACAAGATACTAAAAAACAATGGCAGCAAAGCCTGTCTGATGATGCAAAACTACATGATATCTAGGACAAATGCTTTAATGTTAAGATAACTTGCAGCATACCCAAACCTTTAACTACACATCAATGGGAATTAAATTATTATTATTTAAAAAAAAAACATAGACCATAAATTTAGTCTTAACATTAGATACCGTAGTAGTCGTAGTACACATGATTGCGATAAGAATTTTACAATTTTACCATTCAAATTCCTTGGTAACTTACGTAGGCAAAAATGGTAACATTGCATAGGCTATTTTTGTATAAGACACAACATTTTTATTTTTTTAGCCACTAGTTGTCGCTTGTGTTCTCACCATTTACTTCTTGCACACACACACACACAGAGAGAGAGGGGGGGGGGGGGTAAATTTTAATAAGCTGGAAGTGGTTGCATTGCAAGAGACAAGGGCTGCGTTTGCAAACAGCTCCGCCTGCCACGGATCTAGCTCCCGCCAACTCTCGAGTGTTTTTTTAGTAGATCCCGCAAGCCAGATCTGCCGCAGAGCTATGCACGCACAACCAGTGCGGCAATCCAAGAGGCAGCTCGGAGTTCTGAGACGGAGCTGGCGGGATCTTCATGCATAGCATGCATAGCGGGCGCCGGAAGGTGGCTGTACCTAGCGGCGGAGATGCCCAAGCTCGGTTGAGTGTTTTTTTAGTCGACGGATTTGAGATCTCAGAGCTGAGATCTGAGCCACCCCCCTGAGGTGGCAGGATCTGTTTACGAACGCAGCCAAGACTATGACTGGCCAGGTGTGCAAGATGTAAAAGGTGAGAATACAAGCGCCACCTAGTGGCTAACAAATAAAAAATGTGTGTCTTACACAAAAATAGCCTACGTCATGTTGCCATTTTAGCGCGCGTAACTTACCAAGGGATTTGAATTATAAAAATTCTGATCACAATCGTGTGTACACTTGTGCAATATAAAACAACAAACATCCCTTTCACTTCTCAACCCCCCCCACCCCCCCGTGATTTTACTTATTCCCAATCTCACCTCCAACATGTGTCTCTCATTATATTGAAGAGGGCCGCCATCCTCAAAACGTCACAGTTAATATAAATATATGCTTTAGCTGTCATCAAGATTCTCACCTAACTACAAACTTCATCATAATAAGATGCTTGTAAGTTTCTCTATTTTAACTTTGATAAGCATTAACAGCAACACAATGGCAAGCACTTAAAAAGGTTATGTTATGTGTTCTGTTAAAGTTAAACATATTAAAATGCACAGAACACAGGCATCATACAAGAGGACTATATGTACTGTAGTTTATATTTAAGCTAATCGCTATTTTTTGTCATCCTACCTTTGCCATCGTCATCTTCCTCTTCTTCGCTTTCTTCAGATTCTTCTTTCTTTGCTTTCTTACTTGGAGTTTTTACTTCCTTGGTCTCTGCCTTTTTAGCTTCAACCTTTCTCTTGGGAGCTTTTTTCTTGGTATCAGCAGTCTTTTCATCGTCTGAACTTATAACGTCATCTTTAACATCAATTTTTGTATCTTTCGTAGACTTATCTTCTTTCTTCTCATCTGAAGAATCCTCCTTTAAAATACATAACACAGTACATTTGCATTAGTATTCCGGATTTTAAACATTACAGGAATAGCCTGTAATATTATTCTAACACTATTCTTGTTCCTTTAGTCAATAGGACACCTTATCATGGCTTAAGCCCAGGACAGCGGTAAATTATTATGGTATGATAATTGTACTAGTTATCGGCAGGCTCTTTTTACGGCAAAAGTAGTAAGTTTACGAGATTCTAACTAGAACCAAACATCTAAGAATTCCGTCTACTTGCTATACCATTGCTTAAAACTCTTTTATCACTAGAGGGGGCCAAGATAAATAGGGGTGCCGATAACTGCGGCAGTGTCGGTTTGGCTTTTAGCTGCTTTTCTCAACAATACTATGTATAGGAATTTCAACCTTAAGACCCTTAAGATGCCGATAACTAGTCCTATTACCATACTTTAGGCTCCGCCCCTGGGATAATGTCCGGCTTAATCCAAACTCTTATGCTGCGACAAGAAAAGGGATAAGGACTGCCGTCTTGAGCTTTAATATTGTTAGTGTGTGAACCCACACTTCATTTATTTATTAAGTTTGTTTGAATATATATAGCCAATGTGCCATGACTGCCATGCCATGCTACATAAAATACATTCAGATTTTTATTGCTTTTAATTTAAAACTTTTTTTTTTCCAGGTATGTATGCCACCACATTAAGTATGTACAAACTATCGATCCAATAGGTAAGTTTTGCTTAAATAATTTCTTTCAATATTGGAAGCATTTTTTATTGTCGTTTCTTTCTCATTTTTTAGATAATGCGGAACAAATTGTATGCATATGTGAAACCTTTCAATATATTACATACCCCAGTTTATTGATTTACATATGAAGTGTATTATGGTTTATTTATACCCTATATCATACCCATGCATATTATTCAGAAAAAAATTTACACGGCCAAATTTTCTACGATTGTTCTGTGAATAAACTTTTTTTTTTTTCCCCCTTTCCCGCCAAGATAACCATACTTGCTCTTGCTGAATAAAACGCTAAAAACTGGAAGTTTCTCTGGCATTCTCCCCAGTTCCCAAACTGAAACTTCCCAAAATTATATAGATAATGCTCCTTTAGATGACGAAAGCATTGCAATTATATTATTTTTGATTACAAACATTTGAAGACGCATACTTCAGTGAAATAAAAATAAAATGCATCATTAGTAAAATTGCAATAGAAATATATTTTTTGTTTATTAATGATAAGGCGACGCCATCTTGCCATGAGCATTTACGACTGGGGGGAAATGTAAATATTTTACACAATACAAACAAAAATATATAAAATATGAAATCATATAGAACAGACTGATATGACAGATTATATAATCAAACACAAAACAATATTCAAAGCGTAATACCTTGATGTTTTCAGCCTTAAAATCCTCCTCGGAAGCCGACATAATTTTACTAAATGCTGACGACTTTGCAATATGGCGGGTATGAAAGGCGCGAAATATGAGCCAATTAAATTTATGCTTTGGATAACCAATCACTTGTACTTCATTTCTCAAGCGCGCTGATGTTCAAACATTCCTGGATTCCGAACCACAGTGTGATTCCGAACACAGTATTTCGATCGAGAATCTAATTAACCAAGACCAAGGAATACCTATAAAGAGTTCTAGTTAGAGGTTCTGAATCGGACAGTGTACAGAGTTATCTTGGATACAGTCTTTGGTAGTGAATGGGTATCTCGATTATCTCGAATGAAAATGCGAGCTCTGCATGTGAGGTATGAATTTTATGAAAATTATGTAGCCTCACTTTTCCTAGATTCAAAGTTCAAACATTAAACTGTAAACAAACCATAACAGAGA
Source organism: Ecdyonurus torrentis (assembly GCA_949318235.1). Classification (NCBI taxonomy): domain Eukaryota; kingdom Metazoa; phylum Arthropoda; class Insecta; order Ephemeroptera; family Heptageniidae; genus Ecdyonurus; species Ecdyonurus torrentis. The sequence continues at coordinate 25,419,384 of OX439130.1, forward strand.
TTATATGAAATAAAACTACAATATTTATTTTGCTTTATAATCGGAAGGGAAATTTATTTTTTAAATTTATTGATACAATTTTACCACTGATCAAGAGGACAGTGATACAACTACAATCATAATGTTTTTTACAAGATATATATTTTTATAGATTTAAATTTTTACACATATCTGAAGAATGGAGCTTATCGGTTTAACACGGGGGGGTGACGCGGGGAAAGCTAAGAGTCCCCTAATTTAACATTACGCTTATGGGGGAAAACACGTTTTTTTGCGATTTTTTTAGAAAACTACTCCACCGATTTAAGACAAATTTAAATGAGAAATACTGGACATACTTTTACGTGTTTTAAGCCAGTCATTTTTAAGATTTTTTTTAAACCGATAACCTCCAATTCACACTACATATAAATTGGTTTATAATTCCACACAAATTATAAAAGAGACCAGATCCTTATGTTATTATGTATTTTATTAAATGTTAATAAATATTATACATAATGGATCTATATATCTCTTGAACATTTTTAATATTATTACATTTTTTTTTTATTGCACATGAAGTTTGTCAGGAAAAATTAAGACCCGTTTAAAATTTGAAATCAAATCCTTAATAAATATTTACAATAATATTTCCTTCCATCAAAAAACACAAAAATATTTATATATAATATAATGTATCATGCATAATCATGATAATTAAATTTCATCTAATGTGTACAGAAAAACAAAAGAAAGGCATTTAAAAAAATAATAATATTAAAGAGTTAATAGCTACTATACAATGTTATGCATGTGAGCTTTGAAGCTCTCCTTTAATGTAATAATTAATTACTAGCAAATTTTAACTGTTAATAATAGCACAATACATTTTCTAAGTAAGGGTATATTGACTAAGAAAGGTACAACTGTTTTGAGGCCGACTTTTAAGCGATTTCGGTCACATCCGCTACTGTTTCTACTTACTACGCATGCGCAGTACGTCGAAACGGAAGCGGATGTGAGCGAAATTGCTTATAGTCGGCCTTAAAACAGTGTTCCTTTATTAGTCAATGATAAAAAAAAAAAAAAAAAAAATGATACTTGAATACTTACAGCAGTAAAATTTTCAAAATTTAATTGATGATAACTTGAGAAAAGCTTACTCTTTAAATTTATTTTCTTTGCAATGGTGGTTACCGTTGAGAGGCTCCTGGAAAAAGCTTAAAGGGTCCCCTAGTATCTTATCCTTTAGCATTTCAGGACTTTGCTTTTTGAGAAAACTACTGCATCAAGGCAATAAATAGTTAAACAATAAAGGGATACTAGACACATTTTTACATACTTTGGGCTAATTTTAATATTATATGCATAATATTTTTTATCACGGATAACCTCCATAGAATATTTTAACTATTGCCTCTTTTACACAATAGAATATTAAATACTTAAGGAAATTGACATTTAAGTACTGTACAACTTATTTTCTTCATATTTATTTCCTATATCAATTCAAAATAATTATAATATTTGGCATTAATATTATTTTTAATTATTATTATTATTACTTTGTACATTTTTTTTTATTATTTTAAATCTAAAGCTTCTATGACTCTATGTAAGAACGAGAAGAATCTATACTTAGAGTATCCATTTTTTCATTCGTATCATTAAATTACTACTGAAATCTAAATAAAAAAACATTCCTTCAATGAATAGATCACATTTCCTTGCCTGACAGTACACAACATAAGCAGACCACCTGATTAAACAAACGTAATACAATCAGTCTGTCTACAAATTGTTCAAATTTTAATTGCAGAGAATAACATAAATGATGCCAAAATTACTTATTTTATTATAACTTCTAAACTTTTAATTAGTCTCAATTCAATTTAGTTGTGAGCACAATTTCAATGTGCTTAAAGTTTAAAAAAAAAAACAATAATCATATTTAATTTCTTTACTTTTAACAAAAGCAAAGAAAAAGAAAATATAAGTTAAAGAACAAATTAAAAATATAGCTTATAATTTTCTGGAAATAACTCATTAATCATAATTATCAAATAATAAATCAAAAGAGAGAAAATAATTATAATATAACAATTGAAGAAAATTATGTTACCTTTTGTTGTTAATGATGGAATTTAATGTTAACATACAAAATGGAAATGGAAGTGCCGGAAAAGGAAACCATGTGATGTGTAAAGAGCAAAGTGGCTCAGGCCTAGTGGTTGGTTGAACTATCCCATAACTACAGAGTTTACATGAAAAATGGGGAAGGTCTCATATCAGTTTATAATGTAAACTGGAAGTCACCCAGAGGTTCAGTTATACTTTGACTAAAATAGCTTGTTACTATGGCATGAAATTTTTTCCTAATTCTACAATCATGTGATTTCCATTTCTGAAACTTCCTTTTCTGGTTTTTAGACGTTTACTTAAGATTGCAATTAATGGAAACTATAATGTGATGTAATATTAACTGTAAGTTATAGATCAATAAATACCTATAGTTTGCTGTTAACCAAATTACCCAAGAATATTTCTAAAAATTCAAGAGTTTAACAAAATGTAATTTTCTATAAAATATGCTGTGATTTATGAAACTATTTTTTTTCTTTTGGTTTATTATGTGAATAAAAATGTCTTTTTCTATTAATAAAATTATCTATCACAGATATAATTTTAAACACATAACTATTATGTGGATAGTACACAATTTTATGATTTTAATAAGTATTTATAATATATTAATACATTTTAAAATAAATTAAAAATGAAATAATGATAATAAGAAATTATACTCCATATTTTTGTACTTCCTTCACTTTTCATAATATCATTACTTCTTCACAACTGACAATCAAAATATATAGACTGGTTTATTTTAGTTATCAAGATGAAGAGGTGAAGAACACAAGTCACAAAAAATTTATGGATGCAACATTATTATATAAGGGTAAATTTAAAAAGTTTGTGCTTTTTTTTTTTTTTTTTTTTTTTTTTCTTTCTTTCTTTTATCAGCTATCTGCAAGAAAGCGCAGTCCAAGTTTTAACACTTTTTCACCTCACAAATATTCTGAAAGAGTAAGGTACACTACACATGTAGTTACATTAGAGGATAATTCAAGAGACTTTTTTTTTTCTTAAATCTGTGTTTGCATTGCTAACTTCTGTTTTTTCTTACTAGGCAGACTTGTCACAGGAATGCTGACTGCAACTGTCTCACTTATAGTTGTTAATGGTGGGGTTATGGTAGCTAAGCTATTGCTGCTACTACTGGAAGAGGAAGAAGTAGAAGGAGTGGGAGTATGTCCCATAATATTAAGTGCAGAGACTTTCGCTCGTTGATAAGCTGTCACTGTGTTGAGACCCAGAAATCTATAAGAAAAAAAATATATATATACACTACCATGTTACTAAACCATAATAATTTATGTAATTAAAATTAATCAAGAATCATAATACTTTTACTTTAAAACAAAATGTAAGCATCAGCTTCTCCATAAGTTAATGTAAAATTTGGGGAGAGAGAGGGATAAATACAAAATATGCAATAATTGATGTTAAGATGCAGATAACATCAAATAAAATAAAATCTGCAGTAAATAAAGAGATGCAAAAGCAGACACTTGACATTGGCTGCAAGTGTCGTTTTCTCTTACTAAGCGGGAGAGAAATGAACCATGCAGCAAATGTTGAATGTCTGCTTTTGCATTTGATGCGTTCATACCATGGATATATATAGGTTCATACTTTAAAGGTTTATTTGCATACCTGATGCTGACATATATGACTAGAAGAGCTCCTCCAAGTGCAAGCATACGTATCCCAGGTTCAGTGTACAGTTGCATAAGAACCCAAGCCCCAGCACCACTCAAACACATCATAGTGACAATGGCTGCAGTCTGTAGCCAATGCTGTGGTGTAAATCCTTGTTGCCAGTCTAAGTGTGAACCTCTCTCAACCTATTAAATAATAATAATAATATTGTTAAAAAAATGTGAAATATTAAGGAAAATAAACTATCATGGCCAAGTATGATAAATTTGAAAGAAAAGGATAGGAGAAAACCAGCAAGGGCCTTATCATAGATAACAGTGTCCCGTAGTTCAGTGAAAATCTTGCTAGCACTGAGATAAAAAAAAAAAAAAAAAAAAAAAAACTAACACATATTAGATGGTTATTGTAGCTTGTTATCTCTGTGCTAGCAAGATTTTAACTTAACTATGGTAAGGCCCTTGCTTTTTTTTTAATTATTATTTCATATATTTAAATTGTGAGAAACAAGAAGATACTATATTGATATCAAGATTTGAAATATAGCAGAACATTAGTACGTCATTACCATTTTATTATTTCTCCTTACCTGATACGCAGATCCACAAACTTTACACTTCAGTAAATTTGAAGAATCTCCTTCACTAGCTTGCTCTGCTGCACTCTCCACAAGCCATCGCCTTAAGCAATCATGATGAACACTACTGACATCACCTCGACATTGACAGGGTCTAATCAGAGGACCTGCATCTCGTCTATCAGCATCATAGCAGATCCAACAGTCTTGCACTTCACTTGCCTCACTCTCTCCATCAGAGTCCGTAACTCTGGTGTCAATGTCATCTTTACCCTCTCCAGTACCTTTGCTGTCCAAGTCAAGCTTCTTCAATAATTTTTTAGGATTCAATATCCATAACTGCTCTGGGCTGCAACATAATATATAATTTATAAACACAAAAATTCACAAGCTTATAAATAAAAATTTAAGCGTACCTCATGGAATTCCATAAAACACATGGGAACCAAAGAACAACTCCTATTTCCACAATATGGAAAACAACATCATGCCAATTACGGCTCACTAATGGCACCCTTGAAAAGAAGAAAACGAAGATGAATAAGATTAATAAGATTACAATCTTCAGTTAAATTTTGATAAATATCAAGTGTACATTTTCATTTTTTTATTTTTTATTTTTTTAATTAACAAGAGAACATTTCTTACTTTTGCTTCCAGAACTCGCTGAGTGTTTCACTGAAGAGAAATCCAACCACAATGAAGAGCATTATTGCTTGTGATACAAGACCAAGACGAGACTGGTGGAGCTGAGAAGTGTCCACTTTTCTAGCCAAACCCTCAACAAATCCACCTCGAAGCTGGAATACAAATTATTTTCATTTAATGATTTACACACAACTTTCATTTAAGAAAAAAAAATCAACTTTGCAAGAACTGAATAATAAAAAAAGAATTCATAGAAAAACACAGATAGATTGAAAATTTTGAAGAAAGTGAGGTAAGCATTGCCTGATTGACTTGTGAGAGAGTAAAATTAGGAAGACCAAAAAAATTTAGGGGGCAATTTTATTGTATATTTTAACATAAGACATTGCCTTGAATTGATAGATATGCAAATTTGTAATCTTTGAGTGCATTAAGTATTTTTAATGAATTTTTTTAAAGTCACGAAATCACGTCACGGGAAGAAACTTTAATGTCCACATCCAGAAGTTGAGGCGCGTGGCATCATTTTTCGATTTTCAAAAATGAATTAAAAATACGCAATGAATTCAAATATTGTAAATTTGCACATTATTCAATTCAGGATAATGTCTTCTTTTAGAATCTGAAATCAAATTTTCCTCATTGTGAAATTAATTTCTAGCCCATGCCAAAATTAAGTGCATACCGAGTATAACAAGGATATATGATACTGTACTAGCTGATCATATAACAAATCAAAATAACATAAATTCTGTAATTGAACACAAAATTGAAAGGAACTTGCTAGCACTTAGCAACTCATGACCGACCCAACAAAAGGTATTAAAGAATAAAACAAAATAAAACAATAAAATAAAAAAGATCATGCATTGCAAAACTCAAATATAAAATCCCAATGCCATGCATATCTACTTACCTACCAATAAAAATAAAGCATAGAATTGCATGCATAATGTAAAAATAGTTGTGTGAAATACAATATAATATTCAATTAGCCAATAAAATGTGTTACATTTTTGTGCATTACTGCATGTCTCGGGCTTACTAACAGTTGTGTCATCACTTGAACACTTCATGTGACGTCACTTACACCTTGTAAGCCTATCTTTATTAAGCTATCTTGATTACAGCATTAAATTTACTTAAATGTAAATATAATATGCATGATAGTGTTACTGTTAAATAGAAATATATAATTTTTTTAACAAAAATGTATGCAAGGTGATACATACTGTCATATGACAGTAAATGTTTATGATGCTTAATTACTAAGCCATGTTAACTATAATTGAGATAATTATGTATGTGTATAATAAGAAACTAACCAGGCTACTGGAGGCAGCTGCATCTTTATTGCCATCTGCTTCTACTGTTTCTGCAGAACGAGTCTTGCTGGATTTGCCACTTGGTTTTCGATTACGAGCTGTGATTGCAGTTACTGTAGCTTCATGTTCACTTAGGAATCCACCTCGGACCTGTGACACATCACACCATGCAAAATTTTGCACCAATCTCTCAGGCAGAGCATGCCTTTCAAATCTAGCAACACAAACTCCATTACAGCACACGCATAGAAATTGAATGTATGTATTGCATTATATTTACATTATTTTTTTTATTTTTTTTTTTTATTTTTTTTTTTTTTTAGGGGATGTAAAAACCTGTCATTTTAAAATTATGGATACCAATGATATTTGTCAATTCTTTTTAGCACAACAGGAAAAAAATGCAAAAGCAACCAATGTTATTACCCCCTCCCCCTTTGTTTTTCTGTTTAACAAAACAAGGTACTGTACATCATCAATAACTTACCTTGAAGAAAACTTCAACGCCATAAATCAAGAAGAATACCACTACGATGAACAAGAGAACTGCATAACATCCATTAAAGATGTGAGTGTAGAAATTCTGGCAAATAGAAATATGACAAATTTTAAATGAAGTAATTTTTGCATTTAATATAATATTATGCTTGCTTTTTTTTTTTTTTTTTTTTTTTTTTTTTTTTTTTTTTTTAATGATGGACCAGGTGAAAACAATGTAAACTTGAAAATTTAGAAGTTATCTTACCCTTTCCTCAGGGGTGCTTGGTGCCAGCTGTGTTGTTGTAACAAGTTCTGCCAGCAACAGCGAGTAAGTAATTACATTGAATGTAATGAAGCCAAGGAATGACTTAGAGAGGAACTGCGGACGCTCACAGCGAAGATCCCTCAAATGAAATACCTGCAAACATACAAAGTTTTCACATTTTATTATCCTTTTTCAGCCTTATAAATTAAATGTAAAACTATAATGGAAGTACAATGCTAGAAACTAATAGAAAATTAGTATTTTACACAGATTTTTAAATTTGACATGGCCCTATGATTCAATTCAACTTAAAATCATTTAATTACATAATATGTTTTACAGTAAAGATTACAAACAAATGTGTACTACTTTCTTTCACCATTTATGCGCCATTGATTTATAGCCAATAAATTTATTTCATTAAATTATTAAAGAACGTATTAGTTCAGGACGAAAATGAGAAGAAAATAAAAATTATCCACGTTTATTTTTGTGATAGATTTTATTTCATCGAAATTTTGTATGTCCTTGTAAATAAACAAACCATGTCGTCAGTATTTTATCAAATACGTAATATTTTATCAGATTTGCGATATTTCAGCATTGTGATATACGAGATAACAATTACAAGTACTTCAATGGACAAACCTCACATATATAGTGATTAGATAATAGTATTGTCACATGTGTTAGCCATGCATTAAAAAAAAATTAATAATATTTTATTACGCAATTTTAAATTACTGTAACTAAAAATGATTTTTTTTTTTTTTTTTTTTTTGAATATGCAAATACAAGCGATGTTTTGTTCTAGCACAGTAGATCACTTCAGATAAGAAAGAACATAAATGTGCATAATTTATAAGCTGTGACACGGTTACATAAATAAAAAAAAAAAAAGTTAATAAAATAGATGCGCATTTCATTTGCAAATATATATATATATATATATATATATATATATATATATATATATATATATATATATATATATATATATATATATATATATATATATATATATATATATATATATATATATATATATCAGTTCGTCCGGATAGAAATGTCGTTGTAGAGTTTTTTTGCCATGCGACTATGAGCTCTATGAAAAGAACAGGTAAGATTCAAGGTCGCATCACAAAAAAATCTCTACAACGACATTTCTATCCGGAAGACCTGATATATATATATATATATATATATATATATATATATATATATATATATATATATATATATATATATATATATATATATATATATGATATACATACGAATTTGTTTTCATACTGTGTCCTTTTCTTTCGGTTTTTACCTTTCATTTGCAGAAGAAATATGGAACATGACATTATGTTTTTTACTATTATTTTACAACTGCATGGTATTACGATTTTTACATACATTTTAAGTTGAGATTAGCATTTCGATATACTGGTCGCCGTGATCACTTACAAGTATATAAGTTCTTATACAGTCGCAAAACTGTCTTTCAATTTATTATGAAGCGTGCATTTGGATTAATCATTAACACTAATAAACTTCCCAATGAACAGGATGCTGATGAGAGAGCTCTAGGACTTGGAATTAAATATAATCAACATCCCACTTAACTTTAATCGTAAGAGCGGATGATCAAATGCAAGCTATGATTACACGCACTATAACTGACGATTTCAATCAAACTAAACTATACCCCGTTCTCCCGCAGCATGAAATTAAGATATAATAACAAACTTTAATTACTGCCACACTAATTTAGTAAAAATATATATAGGCTATATAGCTATCCCCTCTTTTTGTTCTTGCAAACAAAAGCTCTATAAAAATAATATAACAAATAATAATAAACACGTGTTAATTGCTCGTAACGGCAATTGAATTATATTAACGAAAGGACACTTTGAAGTAGCTATTGTTTTATATTGTGCGTAATGAATTTATAACTGCGCTTTCAAACAATGTATATGGTAAGGTATAATGATTTATTTTGTAATAGTACAATGCCCAAAAATGTTTCTTAATAGAAATTTTTAAATTTGTAAGACAAATCTCAATTTGTAACGCACAAATCAAGAACAATCTCTTTTTTATGTCTTTAATTTTAATATTATAATAATAATTAATTATTATATTTTTAATACTTCATAATTTCTAGTAGAAAATTAAACTCGTTAGGCTATAAGTTAAATTCAGTTACCAAACCATTATATAATATATGTTTATATTCAATAACATAGAATATAAAAATTATAGACATTTGACATTTATTTATACATATATATATATATATGTAAATGACCTAGGACTAGGAGAGTTATATAGAAACCTCATGATCATAATAATAATGAAGTAACCTTCACTATAGTGTTATGATGCAGTGAAGGTATTAAAAAAATAAAAATACTGTACGAGTGTGACTTTATATATATATAAATTATATTATATATATATATGATATTAATATTATAAATTACACTACACGCGATGTATCCAGTAAGTATGTGAGGCATAAAAATAAAAACAAAGCAACGTTGTCATGCACACCAAGCATAACGATACAATTTCAAGAATAAAACACACAATTTTAATGAGTCAAAAAAGTATATACGTAGTATTGATTTGATAACTTCAATTTGTAATACCCAAATATAATGTCAAAAATAATTTAGGCAATACGGTCACGGATACATATTCATGTAGTTTTGGTTGTAATCTATGATAAACTACTCTAGTTCTGTTTTACTACATAAAATGTAATTCATATATTTATATCCATATTTTAGTTAAAAAATTAGTAAAAAACAAAAAACAAAAAACTTTCACAACCGTTTATCGCAAGTAGCAAGTGCTTTTCTTTAAACACGCTTTTATATCATGTAAAATTTAATTTTCATTTAAAAAAAATGACTCAAAAGTATTTTTAACTCTGCATTGCTTACAGCGAGGTCAAAAGGATTGGAGAAAATATAATTTCAGTAATACACACACACACTATATATTGTTACTTAAAAATAGCATGTTATTATATGCAAAAAAACAGGGGGGGAGGGGGGTATTTAATGACAATTTAAACAACGGAATTCGGCTTTACTTTATAGTCAAGTTTCCGTATTGCAATACGCATGAGATGCATTAATTGAATATATAAAGCGCAACACCATAGTTTCTTATACTAAAGTATATGGCTCAACTAAAAGATCAATAATCTAACTGTACAAGTAGTGTATACACATAACATTCAGTAAGTAAATGTTTTACGGTTTGGTTTGGTTTTCTTAACGTAAAATATATTCCAAAATAAATTCTGAAAAGAGCTATTAAAAAAATGTATTACTTATTTTAACAAAAAAAAAAAAAAAAAAAAAAAAAGCTTATGATTTTATCTATCTTAAAATAAAATACGAGAAAAACTTTCTAGCTCTTCATTTTTGTATTCTTGATATAAAATAATAAAAGTATGACTTTTCAATTTCATTGAATAAAAAAAGAGAAAGCGCGTAGTGCATGCACACTTCTTGTCAGTTTCATGAACTCGTAAAAAAATGAGTTTTCTTGGCATATCAAAAGTTATTATATGTTTAAAACATTTTTTATCATATTTATACACATTCTCATATTATTAATTCATTATAGTTTATCTCTCAATTAAATTAATTTTTATGGCAATATATGGTAAAAAAAAAAAAAAAAAAAAAAAAACATAAAAAATAAAATTAATTCGGTAGCTACAAAATAGAAAACTAACTGCATTGAAATTGAAGTTTTGTATTTTAGCCATCAGGTTTAATTAAAGTATGTTCTCTCTAAAGTATGTAGCTATCATCTATAGGGTGTGATCATATGACGTCATTCCAAATGCTTTTCGATGCTCTTCTTGAGCAATGAATAACATTGCTCATCATAGGACAAACATAGTTTTTGGCTATCTTCTTTGGAAAATTACCTATTTTTTGGTTATTATTATTTTTCTTTCATACTTGAAACACTAATTCAACCTGAAAACAGCATCAATGCTCTTAAAAATATTGCGAAGTATTTTTAAACTGGCAAAATGAGTCATTTTCCTATACTGGCCCATGTTATTTAGCACTCACTTATGGTGTCGACTTTAAGATGAATGAAACCACCCTATATCACAGTATATAATAACAAGGATCTGCTAATATATTGAGAATTTCTGCAGGTATAACATAAGACCATCAATGTTTGTTACCGGCGGTGATGAGTAACCAATTAAAAGCAGTTATCCAATAACTTCCTAGTATAGGGTCTATGCATTCATGTTTAAGTACACGCCATGTTGGATCACTCAATAACATGGGCCGGTATGGAAAAATGAGTCATTTTGCCAGTTTAAAAATACTTACCAATATTTTTGAGAGCATTGATGTTGTTAATAGCTTGAATTAGTATCTCAAGTAAGTGAGAAACATAATAATAATAATATATTTAAGCAATATTTCCCACATAAAATAGCCAAAAACAAAGTTTGTCCTATGCTAAGCAATGTTGTTCATTGACACAGTATGGAGTCAAAGCGCATTCAGTATGACGTCATGCGGATACATCCTATATACTTCAGCATTGCGGTACTATACCTTTTAAGCGATTTTTGAGAAAACTACTGCAGTTCGATTAAAGAAATTAAATAATATTAATAATTTTCAATGGTAAAAGAAGCATTCACTTGACCATATACAACGTTTTTTATAATACGTGGTCGTATGTGTGTGTGTGCATCATAATGCACACACATATACACGCACTTAATAAGTTATGAGTGACAAGGTCAATCCCTCATCATTGCATGGGTTCTTGTTGCCATGCAAGCTTGTATAAAAGTATTATAAAGTGAGCATCAAACTTCTCTGTTTCATATATACAGTAAATCAAGCTACATGTTCATTATCATCAAGTATAATATTAATATATTAAATGACATTATTATATACAGCTCAACTCACTCAACAGTTATACAAAGCAGACATGCCGCGTCATACAAGCAAGGACGACAACTAATAATATTATAAAAATTAATTTGAATATATTCTATGAGCTATACAATAAAATTAAAATTTTTAATATTTAGTTGAAAGTATATTTTTATATTAATTTTAAATATGGGATTAATATTTAATAACTTTTCAATAATTGCCTTACTCATTAAAAAGGTATTATGATTATAATCCAATATTTTAAATCTACTTATGGAGTGTAGTTTCAATTTCTTCGTATCTTTCAATGCTAACGACTTAAATTTAATTATGCGGTTCTTATTGTTGAGTTGTCGCATCATTCTTTCAATTGCAATTACTAACTTGCGCATTCGTTCAGACTACTAATATTATTTAATTATATATAAAAAATACAAGGAAAAGGAAAGAGTTTCATAAAGCAATAATTAATATAAGTATAGTACATAAATGAGTCAGTTTTGATGTCTCTCTCAATTGGGTTTTAATTTAAAGCGAAATACCATTCATTAAAAATAACTTAAATAGGTGTGTATTAAAGTAATAATTCAAATGATTTTTTCTAATGCAACATTCAAGTGAGAAAATCAATTGTATGTATATACGACGAATACACCCAAGGTTAAATGACTGACGTATACTGACTGATCAATTACTTTACTAATTGTATAAATACTGAGGCTTCTCTTTTACGAACTTTATACAGAGTACAGAGAGTACAAAGAAAAAAAGAAGAAGGGGTAGGTGGATACGACAATGTAAAGTTAGCAAGAATAAGTTGTTGGACACATAAGGTGGAAGGTCTTCATGATATAAAATTAACAGCAAAAATACATAAACCACAAAATAAAAATTGTCAGCTTTATTTTGTAGTGCATTATTTGAATAATTATTGATCTTCTGTATACCAACGACCAACTTTGTTATTAGTGTAAAGATGTCGCTTTCTAAAATATATATATAATATAATATTATTGTGCGGGGTAACACACCCTTATTACAGTAAGGTCATATGGAGTTTCATGGTCATGTCAAGGGCATTAAAAAGATTCAGCAGCTAAAATAGACCGGGCCAGCGCTGGAGCAAAGTTTGGGTATGTACCAGAGCTTTCTCGGTACCGAGATCAATAATCTACGTCGTCCGCACAAAGTTATCCTTCCTACCCCGTGGGTCGCTTCCATTATCAATGAAATGACAATTCCTGGTAATATTTGCAACTGCTGGCAAAAACGGTCTATATCACATATCATTGAAAAAAATACGTCATCGTAAAATAAACCACTTAAAATTATTAGACATATTACTGTAACTTTTTTTTTTCCTTCCTCCTTTTTAATTTTGATATATATATTATATTATAAGAAAATTTAACTCCCATAAGCAAAGAAGATAACAAAAAAATTCATACGAGGAATGGTGTTAGTATTTTATTATTATATAGTTATTATTTTATAAATATACAATCTTTTTCATAACAATATATTAATGGAGCGTGACTTCTCTTATAAGTGAAAACTATTTTTCCAGCTAACTCCGTTGTTTCTGCAAATACTCCACTATAGTTGCACAAATTCATATTTAATAAAGACTGCACTATAATTTTCTAAATCATAGAATTTGTTATACATAATTATATATGTATAACTTTCGTTTAACTTTGACGTGCATATGATAGTCAATTTAGTTGTTATTGCGTTTAATGGCGATGAGTGTAATATATATTAGCAATGATTGCTTGAACTTATCGTAAAAAAAAAAATCGTATTTTATCGTTTCCTTTTTTATAAATAATTATCACTAAAAATCATTCATATTCATAAAAACATAAATAAATTCGAAATAGACACATTTTTTAACTAAACAGAACAGTAATCTGAACACAAATTTTAAGAAAGGTGGATTGGATTATAAAGTAAAAATAAAGAAAGAAAAAAGAAAAAAATATCTTTCTTTTTTTACTGGGGACTTGGCAATTTTATCTAGTTAATTTCATTTATGTCTGCATTCTATTCTGCAGAATGATAAAAATATTCATAATAAATTTAAATTGTGAATACATTTAACAGCGTATATGTGTATAACTGCACTGCAACGACAACATGATAAAAAGGCTCGAAGTTAGTCGTCAAGGCTGATTAAAAAGGTCACGAGGTCGACCCTGTTTTATATTCTGGAGTGCATCAACGTGACCCCACGACAGTTTATTTATTTCAGTTTATAACAATCTGCATCAACGCAACACGACAAATATTTTGACCCATGGTCAAATTTTCAATCACGAAAGAACAGCATAGCTTGCAAGCTTGAAATTGTATTTTAATTATACCTAACAATTCCTGCAAAAAAAAAAAAAAAAAAAAAAAAAAAAAAACTATTTAATAACCAAAAATTTATTTAGTTTGCTGATGTTGAAATTTTCATTTTTCTATGAGCCGAGAGTAATAGTGCTCAATACTCAAATTGTGCTAAATTTATAGGTCATCAACCTCTTCACAGACCAAAATGAATAAAAAATAATAATAATAATATAAAAGAGAGCAACAAAAAACTGGAGGTCACGAAATAATAGGTTCTAAGAGGTGGTTAGTGATATGTGCTATTATTTAGTAATTAATGGAAGTGCCTATACGACCTCAGGCTCCGAGCCAACAATGTAACTTTGAAATAAGAAGCAGCCAGCGTGACGATGTGCCCACTAGGCGAGTTTTGAATTATTATCCACAACTTGGTTGTATCACCATTTGCACCAACTATTTTACTTATTCTCTAGTCTTTTATATTATCCGTACTGTACAGTAACATCAGTTGTAACCAATACAAAATCGACTGCACGAACACTGCACACAAATAATCATAAATGCCCGTATACTGTAATGCGTATTATTATAATTTTTTTTTTGGTTAGCTACCATGTGAAAGCTTATGTTCCACACGTCGATCGTCTTTGATTTATATAATATAATATAATTATATATATTACATACATACATATATACTCACACACACACACTGTATATGTGTATCCTCCCTCTAACTTTTCCCTCCGTAGGTTTCATTATCATTAGTATCAAAATTTCAAAAATTTATAATTATTCCTTTTTTGTAAGCGTACGTAATTTTGTTTGTTTCGCTCAACTTATTCATACTAATCATACTATTGTTTTGTTCATACTTTTGAGACGTAATTTTTTTTTCGCCATTTTTCTCCTTTATTCACTATTATACAATTTGTATTCTATATGTATGTAGTATATTTATACCCTCTTTTATTCAATAAACGACAGATGATACGATGAGTTCATACTTATAACAGAAAACGCTATGATATAAGCATGAGAACATAGAACACCGTGTGAATATACCACAGCTCTGTATGAATAATGAATTAGTATGCGGGAAATTCAATGTCGCATTTTCATATACCTCTCTAGCTCATTAATAAAAATGTAAAATAGCAAAGTCTCATTTATGCTGAATACATGTCAACGATAATAGGTTAGTTATTATTATTATTATTAGGTATAAGCACGAGTATAAACTTAATGTATAAGTTTCGTTTTGTCTAAATTAACATTTTATGTCACACAGAGTGAGTCATCCCATGAGTATACTTGGTACTGAAACAACAACGCGAGTTAAAATTTTATATTTGAACGTCTGCAGAAAAAAAAATAAAAAACTTAGGAAAGCAAATTTTAATAGTATATTATTAACAAATTTGTTAATACTGTAATCCGTATTTGTAACAAATACTTAAAAAAGGACTGGGTGTTTGGGGCTAGTTTAATAAAATGTAACGTATAGTGTAGGAAATATATGAAATGGTAATTAATGGAGGTAATGACTTCAGTATACATTATATTTCCAGTTAAGTGCGTCTCACTTTTAACTTTTCCGAAGTACCGAGGATCGATTTTGAAGAGGTAAGAGTTCATCGTTACAATACTGTAGGCGTCTGCCTGCACCGAAGCGAGCTGCGAGTGCGCCTGCCCTCGCTGAGTGCATGTGTCCTCATTCGTTCGTTCAGTTCAGTGCAAATGTACTGGGATAGCGAGTATAATAATAAAACAGCCGGGGCATACCTACTAAGTTCGACTTTTCCTGCTTTGATAGCAAACACAACTTAAACAAATTAAAATAAATTTTTAATTGCAAATATTGCGTTATTTTAGTTCCTTTATTATTATTTTTTTTTTAGTAATATAAAATAAAGCAATAATTAATGAAAAGGCATAGCCTATTAGCTTTACCAACTAGTAAAATGATATGCAATGCATTACATAAATGCAATTGGATATTGCAAATGGGTTTTTTTATCTAATATATTATTATTTTTCAAACTCTTCTGTTAAGCATTATATTATAGCATAATAATTCAATCACCTCCTTTTCAAATAAAACGCAGAAATATATTTCTTGAACTATAATTCTCAGAGACGAAGAAACACGCAATGCATATAAGTTTAATGACCCTTTCATAATGTCTATGGAGCATTATGATATTCAAAGTAAAAAATATATAAATACATAACATTATAATTACAATCCAAAGAGTGCGCTGATCAGGCTTTAAAACTGACACTGTAAGTATCAACAAAAATTGCGTAATACTGTCGAGTAAGGAAACCGTACAATTTATTGGTAAAGTTTTATTTGGCATTGCGTGTTCAATTAACTTAATAGTTCAACTCACATGTACGTACACACACATGATGCGGAAGAGAAAAAAATATAACATTAATTTGCATGTAAATAAACTTTAAGTTATTCAAAATATAACAAATAAACAAAAAATCTGCCTGATTTATAGTCTTAAATAATTTCTTTAATTATTTTACACTAAATGTAAATGGTGTCCCCCTTTTTTTTTATTAAACAATTTTATTATTATTTATTATGTGTACATAATCGTCATTTTAGTTGCAAGCCCTGTGCATGTACTGTACAATATCTTAATTTTTAAACCATTTTTATAATAAATATTATTATTTATTTTATATTTTGTGTTACAGAAACGTTTACAATCAAGTTAAATTAGGAAACTTAGATAATAATGATAATATTAAAAATTGAATATATATTGTATTTTTGAACTTACCTCAGCCCAGAAACAGACAACAAGAGACGAGCCTGAGAGCAAAAGGGGATAAAATGCACTCATCAGACTCCGAGTCCAACCCTCTCGGAAACCATTCTGAAAAAGAAAAAAATTAAATAAAAATATATTATATATCTTTCAAATATTTTTATTTTGATCTGTAATTCTTCAAATAACAAACATTATCTGAATCCCTATATTTATATTATTTATTTTTATATAAGAAACTTACCGGAGAAGTAAAATATGCCCCACGTATGATAGTTGCAAGGAATACAAGAAAATAGAGCAACTTTTGAGTGGTGACTCTGCAAGCACGCCATAAAGAAGGGGTCTTCATCCGTTGAAATTCAGCTATGATACACATCACCAGTTGTACCAAACATACTAATGCCAGTAAGAAGAACACAGACGCAAATGCTACATGATAGCTAAAATTTGGTGAATGGCATTCTTCTCCTTCAAACTGAATCTATAACATACAAACAAAATATATGCATAGTAAAATTTCTACTTCTTTGTAAATATGTCATTGATTTTTGTTTCATGATTATGAGCTTACTTACCTCACATAAACAAGTACCATTGTGGCACTCTCCATGACCTGAGCAATTCTCAGCACAAGTTCTATTATTCCACGCCATTAGACCAAATTTCATAAGAAGAGAAATAGGATTTTGAGTTGTAAGCTGCATCAGTCGGTCCATCCTACTGCTCATCAACTTTAGAGCAAGTATGGCTCAATTTGCCTGTGAAATAAAAACGTAAAGTGTTATTCACACGCAATCTGCTACAGATAACTAAATTAAATACTTTATGTATGTACTATAATACTGAACTCTAGAAAAAAAAAATACTCAAATGAGTAAAAAAAAAAAACACGAAACGAAATGAAATGAAAAAAATGAATATTTTAATTGCATACATAATGGATGCCTAGGCTTGTAGGCTTGATCTGATGACATGTCAACACCCATTTGTTTGTTCATGTAAACCTAGGTATATGAAAAATATAATTTTTTTGAAATATTGTTACTGTTAGGCTGTACATACAATGTGATATAAATTTTTACATTGCCTACTTGCAATAGCAACAAGGCAGTATTATGCATTAATATGAAGTATTTAAGGGAGTAGGGGACCGGCGTCTGCCATTAGACTCAAACTTTTCTTTTTAAAAAAATCTGAAATTTTGCACAATGATACTTCAGCTTAAGACAATTTCAAGTATATAAAAAAATGTTGGGTGTCACAGTGCAAATTAATTTTATATGATTTTTTGAAATTTTAAGCCCATAAGGTTCAACGTTACTTTCAATAATTTTTTTCTTTTTTTCGGGACATTCAAACATCATGAAAATTTTATCACGGCTAGATGTGACCCTTAGCTACACAATGACACCAAATTTAGACCCAAAACACCTCCAGTTTTTGAGATATAAGGTTGGTACCCTACTCCTTTAATTGACATATTGCTCTATATAAATTATTGCTATGAGGCAAAGTATAGTACATAAAATGTTATATCACAGTGCTTGTAACATATTGAAATAGCATAGTAAATGGACAAAACGAACATAAAGAGTGATAAAATTATTAAATTGGTTCTTTAATCTGCACACAATGAATGATGGGAGAAAAAAAATATATGGCCAGCATTTATCTCTTGGTAATTTTACAACAAAAGATGTAGATCTGATTTACATTGGTCTATAATCCTATAACCTTTCCTAATAATTAATTACATATACTATGAAACTTAGATTAACTAGTATAATATAACATACTGTAACTATAGGCCTAATTATTGCATATAACTCAATTATTTATTATGCAGTGCTTAAAATCAAACTTTTGGATACCTACAGTATTAGATTAGACTTGATGGTGGCAGCAAAAGTGCCATAGAATTAATATTTCTCTAAGTAAGTGCCATTTAATTGATTCGACACTTTAAAACTCATAATAACTCACTAGACTGTCCTTATTGAGTCAGGACAATATTAGATCATGTGGTATGTAATGTAGGTATATATTGACTCTGAAATGTTTATGCATATGAATCGATCATTATCTACAACTGGACTTTGCATCTGTGAACCATAAATGCCATATTAAAAGTTTAATGTAATGCAGTACATATACCTGTATATGCATATGCCACCGGTATAGTTTCAGTATTTTTCAATACATAGGTATAGACACGGGATATTTTGGGTGAAAATGATGATTACGCCTACAAGTTTCATAGTTCGGCTTGTTGCTCAACAATCTACTGTGTATTTAAAAAAAAATAAAAATAAAAAGAAGGTATTTTATAGCTTTAAGCTAATACAGTAAATAAGTTATCATGCAAACTTGTAGTAGGTTGTGGTGCAGGCAAATAACTTGCCATTTTTACATGCGCAACCACCATTTTTACCCTAAAATCTGGTCTCTACTTATAAAACCTATTGGGGGTACTAAATGAATATTTTCTAAACGTACCATTTCAATACTTTACTTTGATTGTAAATACTGTACAGCTCTGGCCAAAAGTTCCCGAACGGGGCAGGGGCGACCGCTGCGTTTTCTCATAAAGATAGCATAGTGTGGTGGCGGGTTGCCTATGCAAATTGTTCGGGAACTTTTGGCCAGAGCTGTACATACTTATCGATGCCTCTGCATCAAATGCAAGCATCTACATTTTCCACATTTCTGACAAAACGACTATCTACTGTACACTTTCCGCCGCCGAGCATCTGCAATGTTAAGCTTATGGCTGATAGTCGAGTTCAGCGCTGCTCGGAAATTTTAGATAGTCGTTTTGTCTGGAATCTGGAAAGTGTAGATTTTCACTTTTGACGCGGAGGCATCGTTATACTTATAGGTACAGTACACAACATACTTCTTGATGGGGAAAAATAAATAAAGCATATTAACTTTCAATTTTAGCAATGCATTTCAGTGTATACTTGTGAAGTTTTTTGATTTTGTTGCGGTACATCCATACGTGTATATGTACAGCTCTGGACAAAAGTTTCCAAACAGGGCAGTGGCAGCCACTGCATTTTCTCATAAAGATAGCATAGTGTGGTTGTAGGTTGCCTGTACAAATCGTTCGGGAACTTTTGGCCAGAGCTGTACATAATGTAAGGAAGTGGCCTTTTCCTTTATTTTACAATGCAAATGGAACTTATTGAATGCATTTCACTATATGCATCACTATCACGTCAACTCTTATACTCAATGTGCTACCCATCTTGTCAGAATAAGTTACATGCAAAGGAAATAAAAGACAACATTTCAATATACTTTTTTATCACCCACCACACTTGCTCTCTACCTTCACCTGTGTTATCTTGTCTTGGTGGCTATGTTGCTACATTTACAATTTTTCCATACATCAAATGCGTTGAAACTTATTATGACCCTAGCGGTACTAAACAAGGACACAAGGTTCTCAAAAATAAGAAACTGATCACACAACATTTTAGCTGCGCTATAATTTATCCGCAAAATAGTCTACAATGCCCGATTTTTTTTTTCTTCTTCTTTTTCCTAATCTGGACTCAGTTTTTATTTTATTATTATTACATATTATTATTGAATTCTCCAATGTATGTGAGGAACATTTCTATATATATATGTATATAAAAATAGCTACTGTATTATTGTTTCCCTTTGAAGAAAAAAACAGTAATTTTTACTCTAAAACATTGAGGGATGGGGTGGAGTGATTTAGACTATATGTATGTATTTTTGTCAACAACTTATGGTAATGAGAGCTGTTTACTTAATTGCTATTCAAAGTATCTTGTCCCATGGGAGAGTTCAGGTAATCAAACAAACAGGTAAACAAAGGTCCAGGTAAACAAATTTATAGTTCCACCCAGAAATAATAATAATAAAATCCAAATATTATACATACATATATGATACATACTGTATGTATGTATAATATGTCTATGTATGTATGTATAATATGTAGTATGTATGTAATATACATACATACCAGTACCATACTGACTGAATGAGGAAAAATGTCCATGCAATAACAGTAGGCATGATTTGTATGGATGGATGGAAACATTTAAGTTGATAGTGCATACATACATACAATACATACATAATGCATGCATACAAAATAAATACACATGACGAAATTAGTTTTATGTAATTTACCTACTTTTAAAATGCAAGTGCTTCTTGATGTAGTCAAGGTATTGAAACAAACATTCAACCACACAAAAAAATATAACAATATTCTACATTTCACGACACAAACCACTACATTTTAACATTCATCTTAACATTTTTTTACACACAGCTCGCACAAATGATCAGCCGTTCATTTTCCTTTTCTTCCCCTTCAACCCTTCACTCCCTTTCCCCTCCAATCCCCACCACAGCTCCTATTTGTTGGATTTTCAGCGCTAGTGTTGCCAACAAGAGGAAAATTTCTCGTAACATGGGAAATTAAAAAAATAATAATAAACAAAAAAAAACTAAATGGGCAAATTCTGAAATTTAAAAGTATAAGCAGAAGCAAGGTAAAAGCACTCATACATAAGAAATCAATGAAATTTTAAAAAATAATTGCTTGGTTGTGGTTGTAAAAATTATCTTTGATTGCTTTACTGTTGGGTTGGCTACATTGTTCAGTTCCAGTAACCAGCCAGAGTCCAGAGTACGCCATGCTCAAAAAACATTACGCATAAGTTTGTCCAAAGAAAATAGTTCTCTATTTTTATGTTTATTTTTGCCGTTATTTGCAAATACATAGGTAATTTTCTGAAATTTAAATTAATAGAATAATTTTTCGTTGTAATAATTTCTTTCATCTACTTTAAAAATGAGTTATATTTTCTTTTTGTGCAAATTAATAAACCCAAACGCGGATTAACTTTCAAGTTTGTGATCGATTATAAATGTGGTATAGGCTTTCGTAATATTTTTTTTGCACCTCTATCCAAACCCCTCAAAGTGAACGTACTTGGAGCCAGCTTGGAACGTACTATTACCGAAAATAATTTTGACGTGAGCTGTTTACTTGGAGGGAGCTTCCGGGAGCTTCATCTATTTCCATTTCCGGCGGAAAACAAATCTTTCGCGGTACACGTGCATTTTTGGTCAGCCTGGTTCAGCGCTGGTCAATTTTACACAGTATTGATCATCTCGACCAGGCATTTAACTCAACAACACCATGGTAAGATTTTGATTTTTTCTTCAGTGTATAAATTTAAAACATAATTATGTAATTAAAAAAAAACATAATGTATGTACCGGTACATTATGCTAGTATTATGATGACGGCATGGCCTGGGCGGGCGGCGGGCATGCCGTTTTGTTTCATATTTATATGTATGTATGATAGATACATACATACATTATGTACTATGTACATATTAAAATTATACGACATCCATCTACTCATGTAACGTTGGTAAAACTATTAATTAAATACTTGTTATCTATTTATCTAGTCTTACAACAAGGATACTGAAAAGCCTGGAGTAGAGACGGCTACAGTTCACCGTATCCGAATCACACTCACTTCAAGGAACGTCAGGAGTCTCGAAAAGGGTATGCATATATACATACAACATACAATGTATGTACAGTTTTAAAGATGGAACGATGGTCAGCACACCATATCCTTAACCAATACAGCTAGAGACTTGATATTTAGAAAATTGGATACCCAGAGTATAGGATTTTGGACTTGGTTATATGTTATATCACAGAGAAGACTACAGTGATATCAGGTAAGGCATAATTGATGTCGCTGAAAGTGGGGAGTGTTTACTAGTATTTCTAATGGTTTCTAAGCCTAAGCTGTTGTGGCCCTGCTTAGAAACACTAGTAAACACTCCCCACTCTCAGCAACATCAATTATGCCTTACCTGATATATCTGTAGTTGTATGTAGTAATGACATCAAAAATGCTCTCATGTCGATAATTCTCAAAGTGCCAACAATTGGGAATCAATCTTTTTAATTTAATTGAAGTATGATTCACATGGAGCCAATAAGAGAGAGATGGACGTCAACTGACACTAATGGGTACGCGAATTTGTGTATTTCCCATGAGAAAGTGTACTGTGCATGCATGGAAAACCTGCAGATACTGACGTGACGGACCAAGCTGCGCTTAAAGGCGTAGAACACCTTGAACAAAAAAGTTGCATAATATCCTAACAAACCTGAAAATCAATGTTGATTTGGCCGTCGTCATTGATTTCTAATTTATTTTTCATTCACAAAATGACACTGGCGGTCACTGACGTCACAGCTCGCTTGTTTCACAAGCGCGTAAACTGGGCGAGCTGTGACTTCAGTGACCGCCAGTGTCGTTTTGTGAATGGAAAATAAATTAGAAATCAATGACTCCGGCCAAATCAACGTTGATTTTCAGGTTTGTTAGGATATTGCGCAACTTTTTTGTTCAAGGTGTTCTACGCCTTTAGTAAATATGCAATTATTTACTTGAATCCGTCCGTATCTATCGTTGTGATGGATAGAAAGCTGAATGTTGCCAGCTTTGCCCAGTGGCGGCTCACTTCCGTAAGAGAAAGTTACACGTTCGTGATATCAACCAAAAAAGTTATTTCGTTTGCACCACATTTCATAGGCAGCACCGTCCAATAGCATGTTTTTGTCAGCTGGGGGCTGGGGGTAAAGGCCACACATTCGACGCATAGAGTTATTATAGATAGAGGGGAGAGGGTAGCTCTCGCTGCGGTCTCATGCTCAGTATTAGAATTTGAGTGCACTTTCCGCCATGCTAGAGCTAACCCTGCCCACGCCTGAGCTCAGCGGCCCTGATTGGATGGTGCGATGTAAACAAAGCGGTGACCACCAATCATGCTTCTTCCGCCATCGTCCAGCACCGATCTTTAACACGTATCTTTGAGCATATCTTCTTTGGCAGCACAGAGAGCTCAATGTTATTAACATAGGGCTTACCTCTATCTATATAACCTCTTTGATTCGACGGTGCTGCTCATTGAGTGGTGGTGCAACCGAACTAACTTTTTTTTTTGATTCACCAACGTGTAACGCCTTCCTTCGGAAAAGAGCCGCCACTTGCTTTGCCCTCAATATCTCTCAGTTTTAGACAGTCCCCAGTGCCTACTCACTTCCGAAGAAGGTCGTTACTCGTTGGTGAACTGAGAAAAAGTTCACTGATAATTGAACTGGTGGCAGCATGGTCAAATGAGGCATCTAAGATACTACTCACTCAGTCAGCTGTTCACGACAATGGGTGTTTGAGACAAATAGATTATATAGATAGAGAAGATCACCCTATGAAAATAGCATTGAAAGCACTTTGTCTGCACAGAAAATATACTCACAAGACACGCATAGATTTGGAGCTCTTTACAGTGCTGCTCCTAGCGGTCATTGTGGTAAGCAGCTGGTCCATTCGAAAAATAATATGCGCAGAAGCAGAGTGAGGTGAGAAACTCGTTTCTGTGCAGGTGGCTGAAGAGTGATTTTGCGAACACATTCTATTGAGCTACACGTTGGCGGCAAGCGCAACCCAAAGAGCTAGGACCGCAGCGCTCTGTACCCTAACCTCTCTATCTACACTAACTCTATGGTTTGAGACGACCACATTCAACCATGCTGCCACAAGTTCAATTATCAGGAACTACCTTTTTCTCGGTACACCAACGTGTAACGCCTTATATTGGAAGTGAGCAAGCTTTGGTTTTAAAGCGACACACAACCCTAAAAATGAGTATTTTTTGTTCTTTCCTAAAACAATTCAATAGTAATCAGTCGTTTATTTGACATTTCTTGTCCGCGAGATAAGCGAGCCCCGCGAGGGTAACGATATAGAGTACACGCCCCTCTACTACGAGTGTAAAAATTTTGTACCCCCTGCTGTACCTGTAAGCTTACCTGAGAAGGTGTACAGATTTTTTACTCACACAGTAAAGGAAATCTCTGACGTCAGAGATTTCCTCTTTACCCTTGCGGGGCTTGCTTATTCCGCGAGCTGGAAAAGTCAAATAAACGACTAATTTCTATTGAATTACTTTAGAATGGAACAAAAAATACTTATTTTTAGGGTTTTGTATCACTTTAAAACCATGTGAAAGTTTTTTTTTTTTTTTTTTTTTTTTTTTTTTTTTTTTTTTTTTTTTTTTTACATTGCAAAGAAGTTGCCACTTTGTTTACCCATCAACGGAAATCAAATTTATGCGTTATTTTAATGATACTTAACCTGTAACAAGCCATTAGCATGCCAACAATTGGGTCTTGACCATACTTTTACTTGTTAAATGGCATTATTGAAGGGTGTATGTATTTATAACCATGCTGTTATTAACTGGAATGTGAATACTATTTATCATAGATTTTATATTTCAGTCTGCTCTGATCTCATTAATGGAGCTAAGAAGCAACAACTTCGCATCAAGGGACCTGTACGCATGCCTACTAAGACCTTACGTATCACTACTCGTAAGACACCTTGTGGTGAAGGTTCAAAGACTTGGGATCGATTCCAGATGAGAATTCACAAGCGTGTGATTGACCTTCACAGCTCATCTGAAATTGTGAGGCAAATTGTATCCTTTTCAAGCTACAGCAAATTATACCAGTAATGGTATAGTTGCATCAGGTTTGTTCATGAACTTTCATGAATTCTGGAATTTGAAATGTGTTACATAATGTAATACTGTCTGGGTTATTTATTGATTGACTGATAAAGGAACAACTGTTTTGAGGGTGACTAAGCAATTTTGCTCACATCTGCTTCCGTTTCGATTTAATATTATGTACAATATTATCAACAAGAGTGGAGAATAATAATAAACAGCTTACATCGGGAATGACGTGTGTTATTTGAACGGATCTCCAACCCTAATATTAAACTAGTAGTCCGCTTCGTGCTACAATACGCATGCGCAGTTTATTACAACTGAAGAGGATGTAATAGAAATCGCTTAAAATCGACCTCAAAACAGATGTTACTTTATTAGTCTATAGAACTATCAAGCAATAAGCTCCAAACGGAAGCGCAGAAGTGCCATTTAAATTGTATTGAACCTTGAACTATGACTTCATAATGTTAAAAAAAAAAAATCGAGCAAGAGGTTGACCAAGTTTAATAATTAATATACTATAATTGTTCAGATTAACCCCAAGATAGAAGAATATACATTATGATGTTATTTTTGGTTTGTGCAAAGATAATAGATAAAATTAGGACCCCCCCCCCCCCCCCCTCAAAAAAAAGTATTTTAATTGCTTGAATTTTAAATATATAGGCCTATATATTAGTAACCTTTTTAAGCTGTTTTATTCTTAACATAAATTTAGACCTCTATCAGCATTGAACCTGGTGTGGAAGTTGAAGTGACCATCGCCGACTCTTAAATTGCAAGACAAATAATGGACCAAAAGTGAATCATTAAACCCTCATCACTTTTACAGAACTAAATTTGTTTTATTTCTTAATAACAATTCCCTTATTGCTTAATACCTAAACATTACCTTCATACCTATACAAGTTTACAAAATCACACTCCATAATAAGACCTTAACAGCGGTTAACCTTGTAACTTGAAATTGCTAAAAACTTGATTTTGTAGATGTTTAAGCAGGATCGGTCTTGAAGCATAATTTAGTGATTGAATATTTTTGTTATAAGTGTTAAGAAATTAATAAAGAAATTTCAACTGGATCGGATTGGCTATAAGATTAGGTTAGGAAATGCCTACTGACCTCTTGGATTTTGCCAGTTCAGTTCATCAATTCACCTCCAAGCAATTATTTATATTAGATGACTTTTATTATTGTTAAGTTGAGGGGAAAAAAAGACTGGTATGCTTGATTAATGTAAAGATTAAATGAGAGAGAGAGAGAGAGACACATATAGTTTCCTACAGTTTAATGACTTCCTTATTTGTTGGTTTTATTCAATTATGTATTCAGCTTCTTTTTCTCTCTAAAATTAATACCCATAGATTTGTCACAGTATACCATTATCACTGAGTAACTTCCAGTTTGCAGGCATTTAAGCCTGTAAATTACCTCTCCTTTTCAAAGTAAACTGAAAGTGTTATTTCAAGCCTCAATCAAACACTGCCCGATTAAAACAACAAAAGTTACATAATGGAGGACTTAGGATTAAGCAGAATTTTAGTTGCAAATCTAACTAACTATCTAATTAGTTGCTAAAAAATGACCTTTTTTGTGTAATCTCTAAAACAACGATTTTAAAAGTGCATTTTCTCTGAAATTACGTGAGATAAAAACTTGAAAATCAAATAACCAATAAAGAAATACTAATTATTCATGCCATGCATTAAAAAAAAAATCCATAACCAACCCCTTTGCCAAAAGATGAAAAAAAAAAATAAAAAAACGTCACTCTGAAACTATAAAGGCGTAGAACACCTTGAACAAAAAAGTTGCGTAATATCCTAACAAACCTGAAAATCAACGTTGATTTGGCTGGAGTCATTGATTTCTACTTTATTTTCCATTCACAAAATGCCACTGCCGGTCACTGATGTCACAGCTCGCCCGATTTGCACGCACGTGGACCAGGCGAGCTGTGACGTCAGTGACCGACAGTGGCATTTTGTGAATGGAAAATAAATTAGAAATCAATGACTCAGGCCAAATCAACGTTGATTTTCAGGTTTGTTAGGACGCAACTTTTTTGTTCAAGGTGTTCTACGCCAATAAGGGTTTTGAAGCTGAAAATCACTTTAGGGGTATATTTGTGTACTGTCAACCGGGGTAAAATTGAAACTCCAATTGTATGCAAGCTTTCACTTTTCCCTATCTCGCTAGACACAGAGCACTTTGAAAGTGGATCTTTGATTGGCTTTCAATTTTACCCCGGTTGACTGTATTGGTAATATGAAACCAGTCTTGTTCGAGTGCGTCTTCGAACAGTACGTGTGCAAGTTCGTTTGGACTTTTTGGTGTTTGACAGACACCATTTTTCACTGCTGAGTGTTCGAACACTTTTGCAATTAAATTTAAGGTGTTAAAAATTAATTTATATATTAATTAATTGTTAAAAATTGATGTACCGTATTTGTAAAAGAAAAGGAGTTTCAACCATTTCCAATTTAGATAAAAAAAAAAATATGTAGGTATAATTAAAAAATAATAACAACAATAAAGATGGCTTATTTCAACATTATTTTTTATAATGACAAAGTTGAACATTTCGTGATGTGTTCGAACTTACAAAAGTTTGAAATGTTTGTCTTCAGATCGTGTTTGAAAGAATTTTAGGTGTTCGTGATCGTTTCGAGTTCGTCTAAAATGGTGTTCGACCCCAACACTGTATGAAACCATACAAATTATTTTGTTAGGTTATTTGAGCTAGGCTAGAAAATAGTGTGTACAGTATATTATATATTTGAAATATGTGCTGTGGGCTGCATTTTACAGGCTGATCTGTGCTGCAGGTTGCATTTATTAGGCGCTCTTAAGAAATTTACCTCATAATTTGGGGTTATTTTAATTATTGTATCAAATTAGTTTACCAATACAAAGTTAAACCTGTGACGTTAAAATTTGATAGGGAGAAACCAAATGAGAGTTGGCGCCAGGCAGCAGCGTCAACTGAAAATCTCAAATGGCGATAGTGGTTTAAAAACTACATATTTGAAAAATATATATATCATGCCATATATTGTCTCAAGCTGTTATGCACGACCCTATGCACGCTAGGTGTGCAAGGCTATGAGCACTTTTATGCATATATAATTAATTAGGAGTTAAAGGAATTTTAGTAGGAGGCGGGGGGGGGGGGGGGGGGGGTGCAAGCACAGCAATATATTACATAACAATAAATATAACTCAATAGTTACAAACGTTTCGCCTTCCCACAGGCTCATCAGTGTAACGGGAAGAGTAACACAGTCATGCTAGAGATGATGCTCACACCACATCTGCTAGCAGACTGTGCAGTGGTCTGCGAATTTACTGAGCTTTTATACCCAGTGGCCCCGCAGCCTCAAGCGCCGATTGGTTAACGTCACATGTTTGTCCATACCGCATTGGTATCTTTCCTTTTCCTAAATACAATACAAAGTTATGCCTTTAAACTAATTTTCAGCCTTAAAACCCTTGTAGTTTTAAAGTTACTTTTTTGCATTTTTTGGCTAATTTTTTTAATGCATGGCATATATCTATTATTATTTGTTATTTGATTTTGAACCTTTTTTTTTTCACATGTTCTTTCAGAGAAAATGCTCTTTTAAAATCATGCTTTTTGAAATTACAAAAAAAAAAAGTAATTTTTTGTTACTTATTAGTTCATTACAAAGACACTATCAGCTGGAAAATTTTGAAACTGAGCTAAAATAATGTGCGATACATGTGCCTTAGGATAAAATAAAAGTTAATTTTTTGTAATTTTTTCTGAGCTACAGAGCTACTGTAAACTAAACTTGAAAACCACAAAATCTGAGATACGAGAAAGCTATTTGACTTTGTCAAAATGTAGAAATTTTCTGGTTCAAATAGGGGCTAGGATGCACAGCTGATTTTTATTTTTAGAGGCTATGTTTTGTATTTACTGTTTAAGGATTTGTTAACTTGATTCTGTATTGATTGTAGAACATGTTCGTGCAATATAACAGTGTTGGCCTGGAGTTTCAAGGGATAAATTTATTTTTAATGTTAGGAATTATTTTTATATATATAAAAAAAGTTTCCTTTGTTTACTTTGATTTTATTATTTTACATTATATAGTTATTTCACACAAGGCAATGTTTCAACTTTCTCCTAAAAGCACACTTAAATTTTAACTGATATACATATAATTAGGTAACACCAAATATCAACTTGAACAACATTTATACCCCCATTTTCTCAATAAATATAGCGGCATTCGGAAAAGAAATTACAAATATATTTTGATTAATAAAACAAAGGGAGGGGGGGAAGGTTTTGCAGCAAATCTTCTAGTGTTTAGATACTAGGCTACAACGCTAAATTAATAATAAAAATACTTTCTCTGGGGAAAAAATGGCCTTCTTATTTTTGTAGCCAAACCAACAATAAAGATTGTGACAAATGAGGCTCAGATAAGCTAGAGTATTTACATGATGATTACAGCTGAATACAAGGAAGAATGCTCAAAGCAACACAATTCTTAAATCTATGAATAATAAAACATTTACAAATGATTTTACTTATCATAAGTTTTCACTATTTAAGAGTTATTATTATTCTGCCTGTACAAAACTGCAACCTCAATAATTACAGTAATAAAAATACAACACATTGGTTAACAAAACTGACATTTGCGCAAATACTGTTGAAACCATTACTATACTTTGCCATTTAAATTACTGAATATCTTCAAAATGTATAATTTTTTACAATCGAGAATACAAGGATGGGGCAATAAGAAAAAATAATAATAATAAAAACATTACAAACAAGTTGTGTAATGTCAAAGGAAAAACAATAAAAATAATACAATCCTTTACTTCTGTGCATCAAAAGGAAAGGTTTACTGTCCGATAACAAAAATTGAAATCTACAATCTGTAGTAAATAATATTTTTCTCAGGCTTTATTCCTGTTAGAAAGATATTAAAAATTGTGTGCCATTAAACTAAAAGTGCAATTTTTTGTTTCCTGTTCAATGGTTAATTATTATATATTTTTTCAGTGAGTATGTTATTTAAAGATTTAGCCAATTTAGAAACAATAAAATGTTAATTCTTGCATGAGGATTTCAGCCAAAAAATTTTTACTTACAAGTACAGCCTATGATGACAGTGCTAGGTTTTAGAACCACTACCTTAACTGGTCTGCACTTTTGTTACAGTAACTTTTTTTTTTTCTCTCTTAACAATAAATTTTCATGCAAGAACCTTTTACTATCTTTGAAAATGTTATACAAAATCATGGGAATGGATAAATAAAAGTGATTCAATACATAAAAACTAAAGTAGAATGACTATCTTTGAAGTTTCATCTTTTTGCCAATTTTACGTCCACATAGATCAAATCCTGATCCCGTGTTTAATTCCTCATCTGTGTTAGAGCTATGTTCACTATCACTAGA
Source organism: Ecdyonurus torrentis (assembly GCA_949318235.1). Lineage (NCBI taxonomy): Eukaryota > Metazoa > Arthropoda > Insecta > Ephemeroptera > Heptageniidae > Ecdyonurus > Ecdyonurus torrentis. The sequence goes on from OX439130.1 coordinate 25,450,560, forward strand.
ATCATGATAGTGTCCCATGCCTGGCAACACTCCAACACATTTCAGTGCTCCTTGCTGCTTTCCTCCTTGCTCTTCATCCTCATCACCTACAACAAATTAGTGTAACTGTTAACAAAGTAGATTAGTTAATGATAACAATACCAAACTGTGACACAGTTTATTATTTGCTTATTATATTACTAGGGACCGGATTTTCAGTTGCAAATGTCTGCTTGCGCCTGCAAAAACAGCAGTTACTTTTCCTGCTGCACAACTTATTATCAATTTGTAAAATACTTCTCATCTACCTGTAATTTACCTCAAAATACCTGGAATGAACCAAAATTTATAAATATTTAGTAAATTGTTGTGCGGTACGAGGAGCAACCAAACTTGCAGGCGCAAGCAGACATTTGCAACTGAAAATCCGGTCCTTAATTATTACCTATCACTATTTTAAGAACTTAAAGTTCTATGGAGGGGTCAAGACAAAATGCTGCTCAGTGATGTGCTCAATTAAATCTCTTCTTTAATTGATGTCAATAAAATATAAAGAAATTCTCATTTCAAAAAAAAAATAATAATAATAAAAACTAAAACTTTGTGCCATGCGATACCTCAACCTCTCAATAGAACTTCTACTGCGGTAAGGCCCTTGCTGGTATTTCTTATCTTTTTCTTTTTAAACATTAATTCTAACCACAGTGCTTTTTACATTAACTTTATTTTAATAACATCAATGAATACAACTGTCCTTCCAAGACATTCATTTTATGACAAATAGGAGTCAAGCTGATAAGCTCACAAATCATATCTGTGAATTACATTTTATAGGCTATGTAATACAGAATTTCAATATTTGAATAAAAAATTAAATACTAACTTTCAAATTTTCACTAATGAAATCATATTCATAGGATCAATCATCTCTAAAACTTGAGATTATTTTATACTCTTAAAATAAAATGGGCTTGCGCTGGTTAAAGAATGAGGCTGAAACATCGCTATAATGCAGTACAGTATGTGCTAATCCTTTACCATATAATTTTTGTTACATCAGTTTTTATTCTTTTGCCCGATTATTTATAATACTTTAGTTACGTACACATTATTATTTTAATATACAGTAAACTCTTGATTTTTTTATGTTTAATTCTGAGAATTTCTCGATTTTGTGAAATACTGACTTGAGTCCACAGCAGACTTCAATATAAGCATGGCAATGTTAAAGTTCTTGATTTTGCGAAATTCAAAATTACGAAATGGCCATTTTCTGGTTCTCTTGCGATTTCACAAAATCAACAGTTTACTGTACTTATATAATTTTTAAAAACATCACATCTGAGTGGGTGTATTTTACCATAATTAAAATTACCATTTTCTCCCTCAATCCTCTTCCTTTTGACTGGATCTGATATGTTTCCATTTACTTTTGGTACACTCAAGTCTTCTGCTTCAGTGGTTTTAGGTTCATCACTTGTTCCTGCAGAAGCATTTGCCTTTTTGGTATCTTGGGTGTTATTTGGCTCAGCTGTCTTCCTTTTGACAGCTCCTGATAGCAGTCGATGCTGTGAGCTTTTTGATCCACTGCTTCCTGCTGAGGATGATACCTGTGGCTGTCTCCTTACTTCATTGTTGATCCGTTCTTGTAGACTACGTTCCTGTAATGAAGCAACTGCACTTCGAAAATCTTGCATTTCTTGAGCTTCTTCTGCAAATTTTCGACGCTCTGCTTCCATTTTACTTCGGTCCACCAAGTCAAGAAAATCTACCTCGTCATCATCCAATCCTTTTATCATGTTTTCTGCAACATTATATTTACAAAATACTGTATTAATAACATGATAAATCGAGCAATAAATACATATAGTACCTAGCCTCTGTGGTGGTGCAAAGGAATACATATTAAACACATATGTACATTGTGTTGTGTGCAACATGATGTTAATAAAGTCAATAAAAAAAGGTGTACCCGGCCAGTCATATAACTTACTTAACTTATGAGCTTCTTCATACTCGATATCCTTTTTCTGCTTCTGTTCTTGCAGCTTTTCATACAGAGATCTGGGATCATATTCTTCCTCTGGAGCCTCTGAAATATTTAAAACATACCCATATGTAATAAGACAAAAACATTATAAACTTTGAAAACATCAATCGCCGAACTGCAAACATGACAGTATCGTATACATACATACGTATGATGATGTATGTATCATGCATTATGCTCACCTAATGGCTCATCTGGTTTCCTCACTTTTTCCCATTCTTCCTGGCGAAGACGCCGCTTCTCTTCTATCTCAGCTTCTGATATAAATCCAGAACTCATGATTTGTATTGGTTATTTTAATTTCCAATAGTACAAAGCAACTCAATTTTTAATGAACTGTAAATTCAATGAAAATTAAAGCAGAGGCGAGCTGGAGGCGAGTTCACGTTCACGACGGCCGACGGTGTTTTGATAGCGCAAGACGTGTTGCACTTGTTTACTTTACGAAAATAGTAAAGTCGCGCGAAAAAGTTTGATAGTTTTGCACAAACCAGACAATTACAGACCTCTTGTTAGACGTATTACAAAAAATAAAAACAGTATTTATAAAAGTTTATTTTATTTTCAGTTTACGAAACAAGAATAATACAATAATTATCATATTTAACTTTGTTTGTTAATGCGCAAAAATTGCGCATATGAATATGTGCATGACATGATAAGAAAATGAAAACTCAAAAAGTGCGTGCGCCGTTGCCGTGCGGAGGGGTCGGAGAAAAAAAATGACCCCTCTCACTGCCCTCTCATTCCTTGAACTTGAAACTCTTCACCATTCTCAATCTCAATTTGTTCACACTTCTCACTTGTTCGCCAGCCACCGACTGATAGTAAGCTTAGTTTGATAATTTTGTTTGTACTTTGCAGACTTTTGTTAGAAAGGTATGTATTTTTTTCCTCCAGCTTCTATTATAATTGCTAATTAAAATGTTTAATATCGATGTTAAATTACTAAATTAAAATATATATTTATATTTAAACCGAAATACCTCGCATTTTTGTATAGTTTATAAATGCTCCTCGTGTTGATTGGTATTTTGACTTCCATTTTATTTTATACTTTAAATTGTTTTATATACATTAAAAATTATTATTTTAATTGAGAAGCTTAAAAATATGGTTTAAATATGAAAATATGCATGTGATTTGTTTAGGAATGTGTAATAGGTAATAGGTATTGTGTTGCTCACAGAATTCCATTGGTTTGCACTGGGTTTGCATGCTGTTGCAGACTCTTCCACAAATGAGAAATTTCCTTCTCTTGGCCTTGCGGAGGCCTAAACTTACAAATATTGTGTTATTTTTATCAATTTTATGCTATGGTAAGTTTTATTATTTATATAATATAAATTTATATTCGTAATAATTTATAAAAATAATTTTTATAGATTTATAAAGTAAAAGAATATGTGTGTGAATGTGAATAATGTGACGCATTATAATTGTCATATTATAGTACATTATATCATACGAAATGATTCAACATTTTTGTTTATATTATTTGTTCTTTCATTTTGTCAAAGCGCATATATAGAAGCATAATATATATAATACTACATGATATGAGATGAATGATGAAAATTATCTTGAATTCCACTTAGTATGACCTTTGCTTTACATTATTTAAGTCTCATGATAAAGGTTTTTCCGTTATAATAAAAGAACTCTGCTTCTCATATTTATTGCATTAATTATTATGCTTGAAATAAATGAAAATGTCAAGGCTGCATGACGAAAATGCTGTGTCCAATTGAATATAATTTTAAAATAATTCTTCAAGCATTGTATAGTTTTGTAATATAATATTATAATACAATATTCTATATAGCGTCATCTCGTGGTACTGTATCATAAATTTTAGTTTAAAATTATGTAGTGGATAATAAACGGAATATATAAAATGCAAATTTGTATACTCTGCTTGTGAGAATTTTATCCTTAATTTTATTATTTTTTGGTATTTTATCTTTTGCGCTTTTCAAATTTAATGATAGTATTTAATTTTAGCTTATTTGAAAGAAAAAAAATGTCTTTCACGATGGCTTATATTTTTGCAAAGATTTAATGTTCTCAAAATGGTTTCCAATCGTTCAGGTTTTGGTGACGAACGATGTTCCAAGGACGAGTTTGCCTGTGTGGACGGTTCGTGCATTGAGCTGAGTAAAGTATGCGACGGTTTTAAAGATTGTTCTGGTGGGCAAGATGAATTCAATTGTGGTGAGTTTATCATTTGCAAACGGGTGTCTTTTGACCATACATAAACGGGAAAACTTTTTGTTTGCTTTCAAGAATTTTTTTACATTGTGAGCAAAATGCCTGTAAAATGCTTCACTAATACTTTTTGCATCGCAGCTTCGCATATTTTTACTAAATGCCAAAAAAGTCAAATATATTTAACATTTTTATGCTTTGAACGAAAGCTATTCGACAATTTAGGATTTGGTAAAAAATATATACATTTAACGATTCTGACAATTTTAGACAAGTTTTGCTGATTCTAATATATTTTTTTATTTTATTACCAATCTATGAATATTACTAACAAATTGCAATAAGATTTATTTTTATAATTTAAATTTTAGTATTATTTTAATTTTGATTACGTATGTATGCAACAATTTTATGTCATGCAATCATTATTTTTAAGTAGCGTCTATTATGTATTTTACTATTTTAATGGTGCTTTAAATCGTATTTATATTTTGAAATGCATTATGTTATAAGTATAATGAGAAACAAATGCAAATGTACGGCATTATTTTAGTAAAGTATCTTTTAATTTCTTTCCAATGGGCGGTGATAAATTAGCAATAAGTGTTATATTTATGGGCCCAAAGTTTTACAGTATGCAGTATATATATAATGAAGAAGAAGGCCAAAATTTATTTTATGGGGGATTTTATATCATATTCTGAAATAAATTGCATTGTCTTGAATCGATTGATTTGCGATTTTTTAGTTTGGGATAATATATTCAGTGAATCAGTGTATACTAACAATGATTACAATAATAAAATTTTCGTCTTCCTTATTGTTACAATTTATAAAGAGTAAAGTCCACTTCTTTTGCACGGACCAATATTGTCAATGTACAGCTCTGGCCAAAAGTTTGAGAACGGTTTGAAATGCAACCTGCAACACAAATCATGTAAACAAGCAAGTTCTCTTTTTTCTGACTATATCGGTGCATTACGATTATTTTTAGCACAGCCAGGCAGCAAGCAGACGTGCGTCTCTCTCATGCTTGCTTGCAGCATTTACGTTTCTATATAATATATAGCTTGCTTTCAATATTACTGTTGACTACAAAATACTTTAGTTTTGCTTTGCATATATTTGCTATGTATTTTAAAATGTCCTGTCTCTCCATTTTTTGTTATAAATAACATACAACTATATTATATTATACTATTATACTATACCAAATATAAAATTGTATTGTTTTGCATATTAGTTTATGTATTTTTTATAATTATTTATAATTTTTACAATAAATATAAATCGTTTTAATATTTATTATACCATTTATTATATAATTATGATTAATTAATTATATTAAGTTATTACCAATTATTATTATTTTTTTTTTTTTTTAGTTTAATGAATGGTCAAAAAGACAAAATAAAGAGATTGTTTATGCAAACAAGAATAAGTTAAATGCTAAAGATGACAAAGAAATAACATCGTACATCTAGCTGTATAATATAATAGCTTTAATAAAATATAGTTCCAAATTGTTAATTGCGCAATGATAAATACAAACAATTTGTCTTATTTATTTTGTTCATTTTTATATATATTAATTATTCGACATAGCATAATATTATAATTGTTAAAAAAGATGTTACTTTTGCAATTGAAAAAATTAATTTCCTAATTATTTTTGATTTATTTATATCAATTTATTAGTAAAGAATGAAACACGATTTTTTTTCTTCTTTACTATTGATTTTTACATCCTGAAATTTACTTTTTATAAAAAAATGTGCATTTATGTATATAACATAAATTATATGTAACAAATATAATTTATTAATAAAAAAAATTAAACTCTTTTGCAAAATAAAATTGATAAATTGAGAGACAAAACAATAAGATATTTATTAAAGATTGCTAATTAATTAAAAGATTATTTTATTATTGTTATGTAATTTTGTCATTCATTCTTCTTTTTTTTTTTTATTATTATTATTATTTTTTTTTTTGCTTCATGTGAGATCTATATTATGAATACATATTTATATTTTATAAAACTCAATCAGACAATATTTTGTGAGTTTCATACGTAAAAATAAAAATCACATCCTGTGGTATTGTTTGATCAAAAGACATATATGATAACAAAACTAGACACAACCGATAGCCAAACTTAAAGGAGGAGGTGAGGGGAAAGATGCACATACTATCGATATAGTCAGGAAAAAAGGAACTTTCATTGATGACTCATCATCTGTTTTGCCCGATCACTTTCATATCGTTCTAAAACTTTTGGCCAGAGCTGTACAGCACCGCAAGGAAATCTTGCACATAACTATATCGACTGAAATGAAACACTAAAATTGCAAGTTATTCCTTTCATTTCGGTACAATAAATTTGATCGCATGCAATCTCTATTTCATGCATGGAATCAAATTTTGATATACTATTTTAACCAATTTTATTATACAATGTAGTATGTAGATCATTTTTAACATTTCCTGCACATATATAGATTATCTTAAATGTCGTGAACCTATGTGGTTTCGATGCACCAACGACAAGTGCGTAAGCTCGGCTCTTGTGTGTGATGGTGACGATGATTGTGGAGATTGGTCTGACGAGGCTCCAGGATGTAAACCCCTTGAACTGGTAAATAAATTCATACATTTCATCTCCCCCCCCCCCCCCCCCCCAAATCTCAGGTACTATCATAAATTGCAGTCCATCTATCGAAAAGCCATATTATTTTTATACATATTTGATTAAAAATTTATATTTAACAGCAATTGAGAGAAAGAATTATTCCTCACTACTTGCCTTTTTGTCTCTCTCTCTCTCTCTCTCTCTCTCTCTCTCTCTCTCTCTCTCTCTCTCTCTTCAACGTATAACACTATGTTGTATGAAAATCATCAGGTGCAACATATAGCTCCAGTTGAATGCAATAGTAACGAATTTCGTTGCAAGGAAGGTAACATGTGTATTCCTGAGCACTGGGTGTGTGATGGAAAAAAAGACTGCCCCGATGGAAGTGATGAAAACTTAGGGTGTTCATTAAGGGTAAGTGCGTGTGAAACCTAAATTATTTTTGCTAATAAGTTAATATTAATTAGCTTTTTTAAATATATGCGATTTTTTTAACCATAATTATGTTTTATTTTTATTATTTTGTATTATATATAGGGAATTTTAATATGTATATGGCAATAACAAAACTTTTTAATTGTTTTTCATTATTTACTACGTTTTAGATACCCGAATGTGACGGATTCTTATGTGAAAACCGACAGTGTATTATAAGTGAGTTTCGTTGCGATGGAAGCCCTGACTGTACTGATAAAAGCGATGAAATTGGCTGTGGTAAGTTTACCTATTAATTTTAATTAATTATTCAAAATTTCACATAAAGAATTGAAATAAAAATATGACATAATATTTTATTATTTTATTTATATATTTGTCACAGATAATGTACCAGTTCCGATGAGCAAATTAATGCCTAGCGTAAAAGATTGCACTGTAGAGAATGGCCATTTCTTGTGTAAAGACGGAGTGACGTGTCTTGAACTTAGCGAGTATTGCAATAATCATACGGGATGTATGGATGGCGGAGATGAGGGAGGGCTTTGCGGTAAGTTTTCAAATTGCTACATGATCATTTATTATCATTTCTTTTTTTTAAACAGTTTTTTATCATTAAATAATATAAAATTATATGTAAATAACGTAACATAACATTTTTTTTTTTTTTTTTTTTTGTTGACCTATTTAGATGAAAGAGAATGTTTAACTGCAGGTTGCAGTCATCTATGTCAGGAAACACCTTTCGGCCCTCTCTGCTTATGTCCAAGTGGCTACAAACTTCCAGTTAATTCAACAAAAAAATGTGTTGGTAAGTTCAGGTCACTTTTTATTTGATTTGTTACTTGTTTTAATTTAAAAACTGTGTGTTATAATACTGTATAATATTAAAATATACTTTATGTTTTAATGTTTGTACAGATATTAACGAGTGTGATCAATATGGAATATGCGATCAGCATTGTCATAATACTCCTGGATCTTATTTTTGTTCTTGCGATCTGGAATATACTTTGCATGAAGATATGGAGTCTTGTATTGCCGATGGTGAGAAGAATTATAGAAATTATATTGTGATATTAATTTTTTTTTTTTTTTTTTTTTTTTTTTTTGTTATTTAAATAATACATTTCCCTAATGCACAATTAAACAATTTTGTGCTAGGTCGTGAAGGAGTCTTGTTCTTTTCAACTGATTCCGATCTCCGGTCTTACACACTGCGTACAAATCATTTACGTCGGATACAGAGAAGACAAAAGCGCCTGAGTGGAGTGGCTTACGATGGACGACGCGTGTACTGGAGCTCGCTCGAGGAGGGCGAAGAACGAATTATGCGAAGTCGTGAAGATGGTAGCAAAAAAGAAACTATAGTTTCTGCTGGTTTGGGCAGACCTGAGGCATTAGCTTGGGATTGGGTGACCAGGAAACTTTATTTCACCGATGGAATTAAAAAGCATGTTGCTGTTTGCACTGGTGATGGTCATGCTTGTGCGGTTCTTGTCAATACGGTAACGGACTCGCCTCGGGGTATTGCCTTAGCACCGCAAGACGGGTAAGAGTTCCTGCTTGCTTGTATATTTTCATGACAACAATTTTATTTTAATAGAATATTGTTTAGGAAGATAACAAAACAGAAGGATTATTATGATTTTTTTCCACCCAAAATGAATTTAGTTTTTAAAAAAAATCCCTTAACTTCTTGACGTAACAATGCAGTATTTTTTTTTTTTTTTTTTTTTTTTTTTTGCTTGCTTACAGAATGATGTATTGGTCTGATTGGGGCAAGAATCCTCACATTGCAAGAGCTGGTATGGATGGTTCAAATCCAGAAGGTTTCATCACAGAACAATTATTCTGGCCCAATGCAATTACGCTTGATTATATGAACAATCGTATTTACTGGGTGGATGCTAAATTTCATACAATCGAGACTGCTCGCTTAGATGGCTCAGATCGTAGAGTAAGAGTTACTATAATAATAGTAATAATTTATGTAAATGCATACAATAATTTCAAATTGATTTCAGATGGTTCTTCAGTTGCCAGTTAGTGATCCTTTCTCTATCGCAATGTTTGAAAATCGTTTGTATTGGAGTGATGCTGAAGGTCGTGAAATCAAGTCTTGTGATAAATTCACTGGTAAACGTCAGGTCACAATTTTACGAGAAAAGAAACAGCATATTGTGGGCATCTACATATACCATAAAGTTCTGCAACCTGAGGCAAGCTATCTATTTTATATACATAAATGAAGTAAATTCCAAATTTTTCTTAAGGTACTACTTTAGGGTAGGAGTGAAAATTTTTTATTATGACTTTGAATTAAGTTAAGGCTGGTGTACCCAAAAATGAAATCAAAAAAATTCTATCTTAAAAACTCGCGTCGCAACAGAGCGTCAAAGTATCGCAAATGCCCCGCCCCCTAATGCTAATGAATCTATATTTGGACCCTAATTTTGAACAACTTCAAAATTTTTTCAGCGGTTAAAAAAAATACTAGCTTGTTCTTCATGTTGATTTTTAATGAAAAATGATTTTTCAGATTTTTCTAGAACGAATCTGCCGAGAAAAAAATTATCGCAAATTGACCCATGTTAATGTGAATATGCAATCTTCATTAATTTTTTTCTCTATAAATGTCTCGTAAAAATCGTTTAAAAAGTCAAATTCATTAAAACTTGATCTATAGAACACACTAGTATTTTTTGTTTAGAAGTTGGTCAAGAAAAATTTTGCACACGGGGAGCTTGAAGTTTTGTATGTTTTGCGTGTTAAAGGGGGCGTATCCCAACGACTTTTAATGCTAATTTGCGGAAGATTTGATTTGAGCCGAAACTTTTTGGAGTATAGAGAATTGTTCCTTGGTTCATTATGAACCTAAAAAGTGATATTAAATTAAATTTTACGACAACATTGCTACCCTAAAGTAGTACCTTAAACGTCTTATTACTCAGATTCCACCTTGCTTTAATTATTGTTATATTACTATTATATATAGTTACATATTTTTTAAATTAAATATAATGGCCAAAAATACAATTGACTCCTATTGCCTCTTGTCTTGTCTTATTATATATCATTATTATCACTATATATGGTCTGCTCCCTTTGAATGAGGAAGACCAATAGGGGGTAATTTTATTGCACGTCCTAAATCATAGACTTGCATAGATAGATATACAAATTTTTAATTTTTGAGTTCATTAAGTATTTTTAATTAGTATTTCAAAGTCACAAAATGACGTCACGTCGGTAACTTTTTCCTATGCACACATACATAAATTGCCGAACGTAACGTTACTTTTCGATTGCTAAAAATTAATTAAAATGCTTAATGTATTCAAAAATTAAAAATTCACATATCAATCGAGTCAAGACGATGGCCTCTTTTGGAATATGAAATATACCCTCTAAAAAAATAGTTCTCGTTGTTATATCATTTTTTTAACGCCTCAAAACGAATTTTGTGTAGTGAATTTTATATACTATTTTCATAATGTATTTTGCTAATTTTAGCTACCTAATCCATGTCAACTGGCACCATGTAGTCACCTTTGTTTGCTTGCCCCTGGTGGTAAATACGCTTGCACCTGTCCATTTAATATGGTACTTGCTAAAGATAAGAAATCCTGCACTGGTAAGAATATAATATATAGAGATAATCATCGAATTTTTTTAATACTCTGATTTTTGCTATTGTATAGAAAATACCAAAAAGTCATATCTTTTGATTGGAGCTGGAAATAAGCTAGTGAAGATTCAGCATCAAGTTCTTGGACGCCAAAATATTTCAGAAATCCCCTTGCAATCTGTGTATCGTGTTGGAGCTCTAACTTATAATTCTCGAGATAGTAAGTATATAAATGCATTTCACTCTATCGCTGTAATAGAATTTACTACTATAACCATAATAATGACTATTTTAGATGCCATTTTGGTAAGCGACAGTCTGGACAAAAAAATTGTGTCCGTGGACATGAAGAGAATGAGAGCAAAGACTTTAATTAGCTCGCAGCTTGGAGAAGTTACGGATATGGCGTACGGTAAGTGGATCTTTATATCACCTCAACCTTAGTTGTCCCAACGTCCCAACCTAAAACTTAAATTTTTAATACAGTTTCAATTTAATTCAGTTTCAGTTTTAATTAAAAACTAATGACTTTAATACTTTTTTTATTGCTTTTCTTTATTTATATATAGATTTCTTGGGCCACAACTTGTATTGGTGCGACAGAGGTCAGCAAACTGTGGAAGTAATGAGTCTAACAACCCATGAAAAGACAGTGATCATGAGAGATTTAGACGGCGAGCACCCCATCAGCTTAGCATTATTACCAGAGGAAGGGTGAGTATCACTATTTTATATATTATTATTAATTAATTAAGCTTACTGAATACGAAACACATTGTAATTAAATGCAGAACGTGTGTATTAAATTAATAATTGCATGTTACAGCATTTTATTCGTTGGTTTAACATCTGGAGGACATAATCATATCGACATTTTATCACTGTCTGGTCGCGTACGTACGCATGCACTGGAGGATCTTCATGGACCTCCCGTATCTATGACTCTACACCGTGGATTACGTCGTATCTTTTGGAGTGATGACTTGACCGGTGAAATCGAAAGTGCGGATTTTGGAGCCGGTAATCGTCAAGTTTGGCGCAAACTCCATAGTGAGCCTATTTCTCTAGCTACCCTACATACCCACATATTTTACACAAATAAGTTCTCACCATTTTTGAACTGGGGTGAAGCTGATAATATATTGGGAAAGTCATCTATGATTGCGCTTGGTAAGAATTCAATTTTCAAGTATATTACAAATATCAATTTCTATAAATTTTTATATACAATTATTTCTTGATTTGCAGATGTAGAAAACGAGCTTCCAGTTATGAAATTAGCTGGAGTTGAGCAGCTACCTCAAAGTACTCACCCTTGCATTGATGGAAATGGTGGATGTAGTCATGTGTGTTTTGCTGCGAAAAAAGGAGTTGTATGTCAGGATTTATTATATGTAGCTTTCTTAATGATAAAATATAATTATACATTAAAATTCACTGCTTGATTTTAACGATGTGTATTTATTTTTATGTAATATAGGAGTGTGGTTGTCCATTAGGAATGCATTTAAAAAGTGATAATAGAACGTGCATTAAGCCTCCACATTGTTCAGAGAAAGAATTCCGATGCAAAAAGGACGATTTATGCATTCCGATTAAAAAATGGTAAACAACAATTTAATAGTTCATGCATTATATTGCTTGTATTGTACGTGTTCTGAGAACATTAGTTACTCATACAACATACAACACTCATACAACATTGGAATATTATACTGATACAGTTTCACAAACTTCATTATAATTTTTTATAGATTAATAATTTAGTAATAGTTGTGTAATTTATTGTATTGTTTGTAATATTGTTGCTATTTGTATAATTTATTATGTTATATTTGACAAGACCAATGCTTACAACAATTGTTGTAACTTTGATTGTTACTATGAACTGCCTGGGTCAATAAATATTCTTATTCTTATTCTTATTCTAATCAATGCGAAAATGTTAGGTGTGATGGACGCAATGACTGCCCAAGTGGAGAGGATGAGGAACGTTGCGAAGAACACACGTGTTCGCCACGTCAACACACGTGTGCTAACGGCGAGTGTGTTGCCGCACACGCTAGGTGTGATGGTGTAAAGGACTGCAGAGACAGTTCAGATGAAAGAAACTGCGAGGATCACCGAGTTTGTGATAACAGTAAGTTCAGTTCTATATTATGTATGTATATAAATAATAAATTTATGTTACGGTTCTATCATTGCGGTGTAATTTTGTTGTATTTGTTTTACTTTTAGACAATCAGTTCACGTGTCGTTCAGGAGAATGTTTAGATCGGAGATTGGTGTGTGATAATAATCCAGACTGTCGAGATGGCTCAGATGAAGAGGATTGCGAGGATAGTACGTATATTTAATTTTTGTACTATTAGCACCTAATTTATATGCAACTTGCAGGACAGTGCTGTGTTGCAGTGCTGCCTATGTTGAAGGCGTTAATATTTTTAATTTTTTTTTATAAAATTATTTTATGACAAAATTGAAAAAAAATTATAAAAAAAACTTGTTTCTTCAGAAACGTGCGCCAGTGACGATTTTCAATGCAATTCAGGCATGTGTATTCCTTCAACTTGGGAGTGTGATCGTGAACCTGATTGTGACGATGCATCTGACGAACACGATGGCTGTGGTAAGCTTACATGGGTGAAAGTAATGAATTTGAGTTATTGTTTTTTAATTATATATATATAATCTTAATTTTCTTGTAGTACGTGATGTCTGCGATGACAGTGACTTCAAATGCGCTAATGGAAAATGTGTGGATCGTCGTCTAGTTTGTGACGGAGACGATGACTGCGGGGATGGTTCGGATGAAATCTGCAATAAAGTAGAAAATAAAACCACTGATAACAATTCGGAGAACAAAGACGTTTGTCCTAAATCTCATTTTCGTTGTACTTCTAATCTTAAGATTTGTCTCCCACAATCAGCACGGTAATTCGCTTTTTTTTTTTTTTTTTTTTTTTGTAATGTAAATTTAGAATTCAAAGTGAAATTAATATGTTTGAATCTACAAATTAGATATAGTGAGGTTTAATTGTAAAATTTTAACTTCTGCAAAATTGTATTCAACTTTTTTATTATTATTATTATACAGACAATATAGGGTATTTTCAATTGTAAACTGATAAAAAATATAGATTACTCTTTTAAATTGCAACTTTTTTTCTAGGTGCAATGGTATTGTAGAATGTCCCCAGCACGAGGATGAGGAAGATTGCGGATGTGAAAGTGGCATGTTTGAGTGCCAACGTGATGGCCGGTGCGTACCAATTGCGTGGCGTTGTGATGGAAGTCGTGACTGTGAAGATGGAAGTGACGAAAAAAATTGCGATAACAATTCAACATTAACGCAATCTCCACGTTTTCATGAAACCTGTGAAGAGTTTACTTGTGGTTCTGGTGAATGTATCTCTTTCTCTCAAGTTTGCGATGAAATGGAAGACTGTAGTGATGGCTCAGATGAGGGTGGACGTTGCAGTGAGTATACATAATAAATGTACAGCTCTGGCAAAAAGTTTGAGAACGATTTGTATAGGCAACCCGCAACCACACTATGTTATCTTTAAGGGAAAACAACTTTTGGCCAGAGCTGTACTGTATAATAATTACTTTCAAAAATAATAATTGGAAAATTAACCTGTGTAAATTTATTTTGTTGATAATAGAGGATGCATGTGACGCTAAGAGCAATCATTGTGCTCATGAATGCTCACCAACTCCACTTGGTTCACGTTGTGGATGCAAATCTGGTTATAAACTCAATGGTGATGGTCATTCGTGCCGTGATATTGATGAGTGCGAGGAGACATCGGGAGGCGCGTGTGCTCAGTTATGTCGTAATACGCAAGGAAGTTTCCTCTGTTCATGTGCCAAGGGTTACATGTTGAGATCGGATAGGAGATCATGCAAAGCTGAAGGTATTTATTATTAATTAATAGAAATAATAATAATACTTCTTCTTAAATACCTTATTTAAGTTGATATTTTATAACTTAATTATTTTACAGCATCATAAGTATCATAACACACTTACATCACAAAAAAATATCATGAATCATACACAGAAATATAAAATTAATAAAACATCATTGCTTTTTATTATTATTATTTATTTTTTTTTATAGTAAATAAAATTACTTGTTTACGATCTATGTTTTATGTGTGTTTTAGGCAACGCTCTATTGGTGATTTACGTATCACACGACGAAGTGCGTAAGATTTCAATGCGTACTGGGCACCATGACGTGTTATCCAAAAGTCCTATGGTTTCTGGGCTCGCTGTGGACGCACGTAAAAGCAATGTTTACTGGAGCACAGGTAAATTAAAATATGGAGTATAATATGTGTATTGTCATAATTCTAAACTTTGTCTTGTATTTAATTTGTAATAACAAATAATTGAAATAATGCATATTAATATGATGTCTTTATATTTTAAGCCATATCGAGTAAGTTATCTCAGCTCTCAATTGAAACTGAAGGCATAAAGCTTATGGAGAAATTAGTTGAACGTCCGAAAAAGATGGCATTAGATTGGGTGACTAGCAATGTGTATGTAGTGGATCAAATTCACTTCCCTACAATTAAAGTTTGCAACATGGAGATTGCCAAATGTTCCAAGATATTTACTGCCACTGGAGCAAGTGAAATTACAACTCTTGTTGTTGATCCTTTGCGAGGGTACGTAAAAAAATAATAAGGAAAAAGAAGAAAAAAAAATGTTCGATTGATGAACTTGTTTTATATGATTTTAACTACTTTGTTTTTACTATAATCACAGACTATTGTACTGGGCGGAGGTTACTTCAGATCGTGGAGCAAAACCCACCAGTGAAATTTGGCGTTCAGGTGCAGATGGTACTAATGCAACAGTTTTAGTGGGCTCAAATCTCTCAATGGTTTCGGGTATAAGTTTGGATTTAGTACGTCATGAACTTTTTTGGTCTGATCAAGGACGAGATGTGATTGAAGTAGCATCCTTAGATGGGTTCCATAGACGTATGTTGCCTATAAAACAGGTATGTAATTATGAAATATAAATTATTAAACATAATATAATATTGAGAGTTTGTAATTTAACGCCTATTTTACACGGGTAGTTTTAATGAAAGGGTTTAGCTTTCGTGTTACACCGTGTTATATAAGCAGTAAACTGACATTGAAAAGGAATTCGGCTCGACCGGGACGAGCCGAATTCCTTTTCAATGTCAGTTTACTGCTTATATAACACGGTGTAACACGAAAGCTAAACCCTTTCATAATATAATATTCTTTTTTAACAATTTTGGGTTTAGGTTCAGCGACCTATTGGTGTATCAGTATTTGAAGATCACGTGTATTGGATGGCTGGAGGTTCAGGCAAATTATCAAAATGTGAGAGACGTCCTCCACATGATTGTGAGCACGTGGAACTGCATGCTTATGATTCTCTTCATTTTGCCTTGCTGCAGCAAGCATTGCAACCAGAAAGTGAGTTTTTTTTTTTAGTAATTATTCATTTGTATTTTCTTTCGAAGTTGTTATTATTATTATTTGATCTATATTCACTTAACGAATTATCATTATTTTAGTGGCAAACCCGTGTAGTAATTCGTACTGCAGTCATCTCTGTGTGCGGAAGAATGGCGAAGGATCAAGGTGCCTTTGTGAAGATGGAACTTTATGCAAAGAAATCAAGGTTCGTATATGGCTACTATATTTATTGTATTAGTATAATAAATTTTAAATAGCTTAACTTATTTAATATTTATTTATGATTTTAGGGATGGCATCCTATTTCTCCATCTGCAGATGTATCGGAAGTACAAAGCTCCAATAGTTCCGTGGTAGCTGCTATACTCGTACCAACATTTATAATCGTGATTGGAGCTGTTGCCTGGTATTGCTTTTACTATCGTCGTGGCAAGATCGGCGTTTTCAACGTCGGCGGGTAATGATTTTTTTATTATTATTCAATGAATTGTATCCATCACTGAACTTTTTAAATTACTCAATTACACAAAAAAATGTATTTATTATCACTTATACTTATAGTTAAATATCATTTCGAAAAATTGAATCATTCAAATGCTTTTTTTTTATATTATATAGTAATAATATTTTTTGGAGTTTTTTTTTCTGTCATTTTAGAGATTTGATAATTATATTTATATATGACAAGATAAAATGTAACGACAAAACCAACAATTAAGGCAGATGATGAAGGATTATAATAAATATTCACGTGCCTGTCATTTTTTGCAAAAAAATAATAATAATATTAATAATTGAATTTCTAGGTATTTTTAAATTATATTATATATTACTTTTAAATAGTAAGCATAGTTTTCCATAGTATAAAAATCAATTAAAATATTATTAAACACTTAAAGGCGTATAGAACACCTTGAACAAAAAAGTTCTGTAATATTCTAACAAACCTGAAAATCAACGTTGATTTGGCCAAAGTCATTGATTTCTAATTTATTTTCCATTCACAAAAAGGTGCGAGCGGTCACTGACGTCACAGCGCGCGTGGACCAGGCGAGCTGTGACGTCAGTGACCGCTCGCACCTTTTTGTGAATGGAAAATAAATTAGAAATCAATGACTTTGGCCAAATCAACGTTGATTTTCAGGTTTGTTAGAATATTACACAACTATTTTGTTCAAGGTGTTCTACATACGCCTTTAATGACTTTTGTTAGTTATATATCATTGCAAAAAAAAAAAAAAAAAAAAAAAATCTCCATAAAGCTTGATTTTTTATTGTATATAAATAAAAGATTCAAAGATTTAATTCTGTTCCTTATTGTCAACAATATTATCTATAAATGTATTTAATATTTACTGTACTGAAGAATAAATCTAATGAAGATTTATAAGATATTATTATTATGCTTTTAAATGTTCGTTTTTGTATATAACTTCAAAGTTGTAGTTTAACATAAATGTATATATAACTTTTATGCTCTTCTCCGTAATATGCAGTACAATATACATCATACGTTAGCATAATAATAAATAATAATAATAATAATAAATGGTTTTTATTACGAGGCCAAAAAGGGTACATACCCACTTACATGGTCCTCTGACTTATTCTTGACATAAATATTATCGTCAGAGTATTTAATTTTTACAACAAAATCATAGAATACATAAACATATTATATAATATTATTTCACTATAGTGATAAAACATGATAAAGAGCATAATATATATTTCTTATTTACTTATTCTTATACAATTATGATAAACACTTTTTACTGACATGTATTTTATATTTAAGATAATACTAATCAAAATATCTTTTACATACTCAAAACGGATATTTAGACAATGCGGCGATGATATGCGGCATATGCGGCGAATGATGTTAAAGTTCTATAAAACTTCCAATGAATCCTCATATCGAGTTATATTATATATATATATATAGTAAAGGTTTTAAAAGTAACATAAATTTTCATTATTTTACAGCATGCAGTTCCAGAATGCAAGTTATGGTCTACCACATCACAGAGAAGTCGATGTTTTCAGTGGTAATGAACGACTAAGTCCCGGTGAACATCAATATGCCAATCCAGTATTTCGTACCGCAGTTGTAAGTATCATTAGAAAATATTACTATACTTTATTCAGTAATATGTTATGTCTAAGTTAATAAGTAATTATTATTTCTTGTATTATGTACAGGCCGCTGGCGAAAAGATGCAGCGATCTCTTCGTAGGTTAACTGCACCGTCTGCACCACCTGCATCACAGAGTGTTTCGTTCTCCAAACAACCTAACTCTAAAAGTACCTGTGATTCTACATCTTTCCAAGATGATTCAGATTGCGAGAGCTTAGTAGACTGCAGCCAAAAAGCACAACTTATCCCGGCGGACAAGGACATATTTTAAATTTGTGTTTATTTGTTGTTAATGTATATGTTATTAATTAATGTTGTAATTTGTTTTATATTAAAATCGTATTGTAAAATCGTGTAATTATCAATGTTTACGATATATACGTTGAAAAAGAAAGACTATAATATATTATAATAATTAGAACGTATTATCAGAACGTAACACAAGACATATAGCTTTTCATTCATTACTGATTTCTTTATAAAAATGATGTCATTATGTATATTTATATAATTTATAAATATATTATTTTAATAATAATTCTTTATTGTTCCTAATTACTGTTCTGAATTTAATAATATTCTAGGAAATATTAATATTAAAATACCTGTTTTATTAGTAAAATGCTATAATATATACCTATATTTTGTGATAAAATAAATCAATGGTTATTTTCAATTTGAATTTACGTGTGTTTATTGTATCGGGAACCTATATAATTTTTTTTCTCATTATTTATCAACATACTCGATTATGTGCTTGCATTTCTCTTGTAAAACAATAGCCAATTATTTTTGTTTATGTACTGAATTTTATTTAAAAACTAATTTAATTAATTCAGGTTTTATTAAATTTGGAGCAAGATTAAAACTATTTAATTTTCTAAATATTTTTTACTCAATAATGAGAGGGAAGTTTATGTTATAAAGAGAACCAGGATATATATACAATGAAAGATGTACAGATAAAAAAAATTAAAGTACATATTATAATTTTTTTTAATAACCTTGCCTTTCTCTTCAGTACTTAAAAAAATTATACTTATATATGAAACAGTAACTCATGCAAAATGACCGTACTCGTGATACTTTTTAGAAGTTATTTTCAAGGCAAGTGAATTCATCTTCATTTAAATTCAGTAATAGAAAAACCACTAATGGTCATAAAAAAAAAAAAAGAATAAATTATCTGCGTTTTGTTTTCTCTTTTGTATTTAAAAAAAAAAAAAAAAAAAAAAAAACAAGGAAGAAGATTTTTTTAAAGTTGTTTCAAACTGCTTGTAAAATCATTGAATTAGCTTTAATGACATTAAAGTCGGTAAGAAAATAATATTCAATGACATGCGATAGAAATGTTAAAAGAAATTTCTTAAGGAGATATTTATGTTTTATTTTATTCATGTCCTATGTATACTTACTTGAAACAACAATTGGATGAATTTGTATTTCTGTTTTAAATAATATATTTCATTATTTTAAATGTTAATTTATCATAAAAATTCATTATTTATTAAAGTATTTGGGAAAAAAATGTTTTTACTGAACATAATATATTTTTCTTAAATAAAAATACAATAATGAATAAATACAATCTGTGAATAAAAATATTAAAAATCAATAGACTGATTGGGAGGTAGAAGCTTTTTATAGAACCTCACAATTTATCCCAAAACTTCTATTGATTTTTAATATTTTATTCAAAGATTGTATCTATATTTTATTTTTATTTAATAATAATATATTATGTTAGCACCAAAACCCGGTATTAACCAGAACTAGTTTTTTTTCCCCCTTCAATTTTTGGTCATGACATTTTGCTTATTTCTGCTTATAAGCTTTTATATTGCTTATCTTATAACTATAAAAATATTATTATTTGCTTATGCACATTCTTAAATTTTATTTATTATGAAGATTACAAGTTGAACAGCCACACGGAAAAAACAAATTTAAGAAATTATTATGATACACTAGGGTAACTCTTTAGTGCTAAATAGTAAATTGTTTGCTAAAAGTCTAAAGAATTACTTTTCAGTACTAAAAAGTTAACTTTTATGATTATTCTAAAAAGTAAGTCTTTAGAATTTTTCTCTCAGCATGGTGGCGGAATTATTTTCTGAAATACGAAAGAAAAGTGTTTTGGTTTTTACTGGATTTTATCACAATAAATGGGTTAGCAAGTTGATATGATATTATATACTAAAAGATAGAAAATAAAACACAAATATATTTGTTGCTTTGTAATAAAATATTTAGTCCCAGAGTTAAATGTAAAAGTTGCGAGGCACGTCCTCGCAATTTGGTCACTTCATTTTTTACATATAATTTTCAGATCGAGAAATAATGGAGATAGAATGGCAAATCTGGTGTTCATTCTAAATCTTTTCAAGAAAAAATAAGATTGGCGTTGGTTTTATCGCGCTAGCTCAATCGTAGGTAAAAAGTCAAAATAACAAACTCTGAGAGTCAAAAAGGGTTTCGTGACCGCGATGTACAGCGATATCTTGAGATCTCCGCGTGATATTACCTTCACCCGCACTTCAATCTCTTTGTAATGCAAAATTAATTTATAATTTAAAGAGTTAATTCGTTAATTAGGTAGTAGTTTTTCACCAATCAACAGCATTTAAGAAGATTTTTAAGGGTAAGTAATTTATTATTAAGCACTTCCTTTTTGGCTATGCTCAGTTAACAAAACCCAGCGAGAAAAGTATCAATTCTGGAAATTGTTCTGTAAAGTATAGTGAATCTCATTAACAGTGATTGACTGACCAACAAAATAAGACACATTCATTGGTTGATCTTGTTTTTTGAACCGATAAAAGTGAGTCGCATTGAGAATGGAACATTTTTTGGGTAAAGTTTCGTTCATTCTTATCAAGTTCAAAATTCTAAGCGAAGAAATAACAATGATCAACCATAAAAACGTAGTAAATGGATAATGACGTCATGATCAGATGTTTTTAACAAGGGAAAATTTTCGAATCTGGCTCAAGAGTTGTGTGTAGTTTATAGAACGAGCTTGGGGTTTGCTTTTTTCAATGTGGCTAAAACTATAGTTGTGTTTAAAAATCATTGACCAAAACTAGGTATAAATGTTTCCTTTTTTTTTTTTTTTTTTTTTTTTTTTTTTTTTTTTTTTCCCCTTCAAAATGCTCATTGTTAGAAATTAACAGAATTGTGTGACCAAAGGCCGAGAAAAAAATGTATTCCGGGTTTTGATCAAATCTTCAAACCAAAAACCGAAACATATATATGAGTAACTATAGGATAGTTACCAAGCCTTCTTGATCATTCAACGAGTCATTCATTGGTAGGAAAGGTGCCGTAAAACAAAAATAATAGTGAACAAGAAAACAGCAAAAAAATATTGAGACTTTTTAATTTCAAACAACAATAGTAACAGAAGACATAACATTTTCATTTATATATTAGAGAAAAATCTAAATTTGTACATGTGTTGTGCATCAGCACGTCAATATCAATAATATTTAAATTAATATGCACGAATTCGGACAAAAAAGTATTAGCAAAAGATCTTTTGAAGGAGGTTCCGGAATAATGTATATTTTTTTTATCTTTCTATATAAATTTTAGTAAAATTATTTTACTATGTACCTTGTAGCATAATAAAAGCTGATACTTTAAAAGTTAAATGTACCGGTACATTGAAAAAAAAAATCAGAAAGGGTTTTATTCCAAAAACACAATATTAAAACTACACGATAAAGTTAGCAACCCTACGATAATCGTGTGATACGATAAAGTCTGTGTTTCACCCTGTAAAATATGCAGCTGGCAGTACACATCTGCTCAAGGAGTTGCATGCTACAAAGGTAATTTGTGCTCTATTATAAAACCCTTTCTGAATTTGAATGTTATTTAGTAAAAATAAATTCCCATCGATAACTAATTTATCAGGAACTTTGTTTTACATTATATAAATTATATTAACATATTTTTGTAAGCAAAAATCAGGACTATCATAATTTATTTAATATCTTATATTATACCCTATATCATTTGTCATTTATTATTATAATTACTACACTAACGCATTTGCGCTAAAAATGTGTATCTAAAAAATTTTTTTGGATTTAAAATTATATTTTCTAAGGCAAAAATACAATCTCCTTTGGCGTTTTTTTTTTTTTTTTTTTTTATTATTATTATTTTTTACTAAGAAAAAAATAACGTTATGTTATTTTTTTCTTTTTTTTTTTTTTTTTTTTTTTCTTTATATATATGCAGTGCTCTATCTTTTTAGTTTTGATTTTGTTGTGCTGCAAGCTACAGTAGAAATATATTTCTATTTTATTTGTCATTATGAAAGAAGAAATTTAATGACTCTCCAAACTTGAATGCTCAGGCACTGCGGCGACGGACGCTCGTCACCTTTACTTGTCAGAATTTGAGGACCACCTGCGAATCAAATTAATTCCAGGAAATAAAGATAATACTTTATATAATACAGAAAAAAAAAATCACTAATTTTATCATCTGACTCAAGTACTGTGCGCCACTCAAAAATAAAACAAGGTTAAGTAAAATATATATATAGATAAAGCGAATAACAAGAAAAATGAGAAACACCCACTCTGCAGTGTTAATGTGAGGCTTAAAATGTCTATAAAATAGTTAATTCTAAAATTTTGGAAAACAAGAGTAAATGAGTCTTTGTAAAATCTAGTTTGAGTCGTATTGCATATAGGAAAGTAAAAAAGGTACTCTTTTGATTAAAAATGTAATACAACAATATTATTTTCAAAATGCAAAGATAATGTTTATTTTCATGCAGGCCAATTTAAATGTTTTAAGATTTATTTATTTTGGCCAAGGTATCTTAATTTAGACTTATTGGTTTTCATAGATAAAAGAGATCAAGTAATTTATGTTGCATTTGTAAATATCATACAGCATAAAGGTTGTAATTTAGGAACAACTTAAATAATTATTCTGCACAACTTATATGCTATAATTGATATTTAATATTTCTAAAACTATTTAGTTGGGAATAAATATTGCTGAAATCAGCCTAGCATAAATTTAGTCGTACTTATTTTTGTCCATGTTATTTTATAATATAGACCTAGCTAGAATACTCTAGACCTAGCTTTCAATGTTAACAATGAGGAAACTAAATAAATTTTAGTCCTTTTTTCATTTATTTATTTTTTATTTATTAATTTTTTTTTAGTTCTTTGAGTATTTTTTAATTAAATTTAAAAAATAAAAAAATGACATCACGGGTGGCAACTTATACATGTGGGTATTGGAAAAAGTTGCCGCCCGTGACGTCATTTCGTGACTTTCAAAAATTAATTAAAAATACTTAAAGAACTCAAAAAATTAGAAATTTGCATATGTATCGATTCAGGACAATGTCCTCTTTTAGAATATGCAATAAAATTACCCCCTAAAATTTGTTAGTCTTCTTCATTGCTGAGAGTAGGAATGAGCAGCGTAATCATTTTTTTATTTTTTATTTATGATATTGTAATATGAACTCTAATTTAGCTTTTCATTGCGCAACACAGAATAAAATTATTTTCAATTTATATTAAATTTTATATAAGCTGATATAACGATTGAAACTTATAAGTTTGATTAATTTTTATTACTTGTTATTGTTTTTAACATAATTAATAAACCATTTTATTGTAATTGCTTGTAAATATGAAAGTAAAATTTGATTATTATTTTCCATATAGTTCAATATGAATAAATCAGTTTTATTGTAAAATATGATGACAAGGTTAAACAATCTTACTTCGCTCTAAACTTCTGATGTAAAAGACGGTGGCTGTATTATTGTGTTAAAAAAAAAAAAAATCGAAACAGTTGTTCACCTGCACGTATTGTTGTGGTTCTCAAAGCCTCTTGCGTTTTGCACTGTGAGATGACGTCAAAGTGTGGACTAGAGTAACAAGTAGTGGTGTAAGTTTACATCAGTAGGACGGCGCCAAGTGCAACGGGTTTAGTTAGTACGCAAAGCTCCTCTCATTGATTTCTCATCTTTCTTTTTAACTGGATACATAAAGCCGTGAGCAATTTTATTTTTAAAAAAAATGACTTAAAATGTACCACTTTTATGGAAATAATCTAGACTAGTTACTGCCTTTATATTGTGATAATTTTAGTAAACCTGATTTTTTTTTTAATTAAGTGGTAAGAATTTATATTTAAATTGAGAATATTAAAATTTATTCATAAGTTGGATTTAGTAGTTATAAGCTATACTGTACGGAGTGAGAGGTACTAAAATAACGAACTAATAAAAATTCAATAATAACGGAAATGAAAACTACAAATTAATATCTTTACTTAACTTATATAAAAAAGCTATATCGTCTTACAGTATAACGTCAAAAAGTGTTTAAATTTACTTTACCAAAGCATGAAAATATGTATATTACATATATATTTTTAAAAGTTTCACAGAGAATGTTAATAAACCATTAATGATTTAAAATTAGGTTAATATACGATTGTTTTTAATTTTCTATAAATGAATACAAATATCACTCTATTATTTCAACAGCAAAAAATTCATATAGTTATTAAACATAATTTTCTTTAAATTACTTGTAGAAATAAAGCTTAACCTAGCTTTTATAAAAAAACATATCATTAACGTTCGTTTTTTGGTTCAAAAGAAAAAAAAAAGCTTAAAAATTATAATCTTTACAAATTTGTGTGCATTTTTTTTAAACGTGACTCCTCGAGGAAAAGATTTAGGACATAAAATAAAATGCACATGTTTTCTTATAGGCTCATCGGGGTTAAACGTAACCAATTATGTGGTTTATATTGTATACAATAAAATATTATTGCTACTAATTTTTTAACGATAGTTAAGTGATTTCCGTAGGTTAATTAAATACATTATGAATTTGTAACCTATTCAGTAATATATTATGTACAAAATATAAAAATAAGCATCCATTGAGCGGAAAAAATAAAATTTTGAAGAGGTAGGAGCTTTTTTTTTTTTTTTTTTTTATGAATAATAAATTACTATAACCCACTAGCACTACTAGTCTACTACAATTTAATGCTATAATACTTATTATAATTTTCTTTTGCCTTGACTTTATAAGTCCATAATGCTCGTTAAGAAAATCGAACAAACACTTGCGGCAATGTATCTATTCCGGTTGATGCATAATTATGCAGTTTGAACGTTCCAATTTGCATAAACAAACTGAAGTTTAAAATTCTGGCTGTGTATTGTAAGACAGAGAGAGAAAGAGAGAGAGAGAGAGAGAGAGAGACGGTAGGGAAATATTAACTATTATGTATACCGTATATGCCTCGATCGATGAGTGCTACATTAAGTGAGGAAAAAAAAAAAAAAAAAAAAAAAAGAAGAAGAAGAAGAAGAAGAAGAAGAAGAAGAAGAAGAAGAAGAAGAAGAAGAAGAAGAAGAAGTGATAATTACAATCTGATTGCTTTTGCCTGAATTATGTTAAAGACTTTTGCATCGACCCTTGGCCTATAATAATCTCACGTTGCAAGTAGAAAAAAAAAGAAAGAAAAGGTGATGGCAAGCAAAAGAATGAGGAAACCCTACTACAAGCCAAGAGGACGATATTTTATTTTTGTAGTATACCTTGTGAACATCACGATTCCTCCAGTGATACTTGCCAGGGAATTCATTCTCGAAGTATATATATTTTTATATATATATTATTCGTTATAAGAACAAACATAATAAACAACAACCATCAGTAACCAACTGACAAGCATTTGAGACTTTATTACAAGTAATGTAGTGATGATCAAAGTGTTTTTAAAGACCTACTTGTACGCTCTACATACAAGAATATTTATATTATTAATAATAATAATAAAAAAAGAAAGATTTTTAATTAGAGTAGCTGTCGAAAAGTTGTTGTTGTTTCCTGAGTACCTTTAAGCTTTTTTTTTTTTTTTTTTTTTTTTTCTTTCTTTCTTTCTTCTTCCAAATGTATACCCCCTCACACGTATATTTATAATTCATTAAAATAAATCTTTATTTATACGCGAGTACATATTTGTAAAGCTTTTATTGTTTAAAAAAATGCAATAATCATCGATTTTAAAATCCCGTTGCTGTTGCATTTAAGTTGTTCATCATATCTGAAAACAATGTTATTATGTAATAATGTAAAAAAAAAGTTAAAAAATAATCTTTCTTATTTGATACAATTTAAATTTGTTGGTTTAAGTTAATTTTTACAGTTATATAATTTTGATGATTATAAACAGTAAAAAAAAAAATGTAATAATGACTAAATAAAATAATTCAGTGTCTAATTGTATATGAAGACAATAAAATTAAAATTACGTGATGATCAATTTGTTATCTGTCAGATTTCATCCTATATAGTTACATCAAATTTTATTGATGTAATTTATTTTGTGTGATTCTACAACTACTGTATAGCTTTTTGTTCTCATTCAAAGATATATAATGAATTATATTATATTATATAAAAAAAAATGGATTCTACAATACTTCATTAAATATATCTTCAGACTTTCCTGGCATTATTTTTTTTTTCCTTTTTATTATTATTATTATTATTCATGAACATAACGTTTTTAATCTGAATTGCATTTTATTTCTGTAAAATATTACTGTATAAAGTTTAAATAACAAAAAATATTATAAAACGGTTACTATATGTATATACGAATTTCCAATAAATTAAATTTGTATAATAATTACAATAAAACAAATAACTGAAAAACAATGTAAATATAATTAAAAAATGTATTACAACAAAAATTGCATGAAATTGTTATAAAGCTTTGATTAACTAGAAATAATATAAACAAAAAGGTATTTGAATATTTTGTTGTTTTTCTTTAATATTTTTAATTATAAATTTTATTAACAGTGAATACAAATAGAACGTTTTAAAACTTAACGTGCGTGAAAAGAGTAGTTGCAAAAAAAAAAAAAAAAAAAAAAAAAATGGTATTGTACAAAGATGTAATAAGAAATTAGTGCAAGTCTTTCTCTAAATAAAAATATATAATGCATTACTTGGTCTAATAAGTATACAGCTCGTAATATAAAATTAATAGAACAAAAATTATTTTCTATAATATACTGTACGCAATAATAATAATAAAAAAATAGTAATTATTATTCTCTAGTATACTAAGAAAATATTAGAATACTATACAACAGTTGAGATGATATTATATATTTTTATATATGCACATACAGCTACAAAAATTATAAATCTATTGTATACATCAACAATTCTTACGTCACATATATAATTATTATATAGAAATATTCTATCATGTATTAAATGAAAAAATTTGCAAGTAAATAAATGTTCATTCACATGTATAATAACATAATTAATCTAAACGTGATAATGCAGGTGTGTGGTATAATATACGAGATGCATTATTAAAAAACATAAGATAAGATGTAGGTCATGAATTGATCATTATCATACGGAAAAATATTATAATATAAATTAGTATAGTGTATGTATATTTTTTATTTCTTTTATTATCATTGTTTTAAATTTTTTTTTTATTAATTTAAATCAAGTTTTATTCTTTTTTTTTTGTTCGTTATATTAAAAGTATTATAAAGTGAACTACTTTTTCATCTTACACCCTAAAGCAATACATAGAATTAAAAAAAAAACTAGTATATATATGAATATAAGTAGACAAACCAGATTTAGACAATTCAATTTAAAATTTAATATACTCCAATTATACAATGTTCAATAATAATTTTAATTTTCGAACGCAAGTATATGTTATACGAATATAGAAGATATTTATATAAGAAGTTTTATAAAAAGTGTAAGTAAATATATTTATTAAACGTTTAATTTTTTTCTTTTTACATCGCATGCTAATATTCATATTATTATATATAAATATATTTTAATTTTATTTTATGTACTGTTTAATTAGAAATTTTATTATTTCTCATTTAACTTGTTGCTTCTATATTTGCGTGTATATATAAAACTTCGTGAACCATGTAAAGTTGTCAGACAAGTTTGGGAGCAAGCAACTCACAACAAAAAGTGTCATGCTAAAAAAGGCGTGTGGCTTTTTTAAAATTAAAAAGAATATATAAGATGATTTTAGTATAATGATACGTTCTTTTTTTTTTTTTTTACATATATTTTACAAACAATAGGAATATGCCGTTTAATTAAAGTAATTTATGTTCTTTATAGTAGTTACTCGTTTGAAAGTAAAAAAAAAAAAAAAAAAAAAAACTTGCAAAGTCTCATTACCTTGACATTAGGAAACTCACTTTTTAGTTTTCACTCCCTGGCTTTTACTTTGAGTAACGTTTACTTTGTGCGTAACAAAATATACAGTTTATAGAAAAAATACCTTTCATTCTGTACTGTACTTTGTTACTGACAAGCTATTTAATTTGTAACTTCTCCTGTCATTTTCTTGGTCACTTAATTTCTATCTTTTAAATTATTAGGTTGGCCAGCTCTTTAAATTAGTTTATTCTTAAAAAAAAAAAAAAAAAAAAAAAAAACTATCCAAATTTACTGAAATATGATTTTATTATATTAAGGGAGTAGGGTACTGACCTTATATCTCAAAAACTAGAATTGTTTTTGGGTCTAAATTTGGCGTCATTGTGAAGCTAAGGGTTACACCTAGCCGTGATAAAAATTTCATAATGTTTGACCGTCCCGAAAAAAAGAGAAAAATTATTGAAATTAACATTAGGCCTTATGGGCTTAAAATTTCAAAAAATCATATAACATTAATTTGCACAGTGACCCCCCCCCCCCCCCCACAAAAAAAAAAAAAAAAATTATATATTTGAAATCGTCTCAAGCTGAAGTATCATTGTGCAAAATTTCAGATTTTTTTGACGAGAAAAGTTTGAGTCTGACGTCGGTCCCCTACTCCCTTAACTAATCATCCCGAGTAGAACGCTAAGTATGACAATTCTATGATTTTTCAATGAAATTTCAATGAAATGTCCCATAACGATGACACAACTGCGATTTAATGAAGACAAAGTATGACAAAGTCACAAAAATAATTTTTTTAAAATGTCTAACAATGAAATTTCGATGACAAAAAGACGACATAACGACGACATGAAATTTTTTGTTTTTACAAAAATGAAATAAGTATGACAGCAAAAAATTATTGATGAAATAACGATGGCAGTTTTATTTTTCAAAAACCTAAATGCGACACAACGACGACAACGATTAAAATTCAATATGTATGAAATAACGATGACACGAAGAAATAATAATTTAAATTATTATTTCTTCGTGTGTCATCGTTATTTCATACATATTGAATTTTAATCGTTGTCATCGTTGTGTCGCATTTAGGTTTTTGAAAAATAAAACTGCCATCGTTATTTCATCAATAATTTTTTGCTGTCATACTTATTTCATTTTTGTAAAAACAAAAAATTTCATGTCGTCGTTATGTCGTCTTTAAGTCATCGAATTTTCGGTTTTAGATGGTAGATTGATAGAAAAATATCATATTATATATATAATTAAATAATTAATTTTTATTAATATAACGTGTTTGATTAAAATTACTACTGACATAATTATATAGATTTTTTTTCCTATGTGCAAAAATGCATGCTAAACGGTTTCGGAGTGTGTATTTTTCAATATTGTAAAAATATAAAATAATTATTTTATATTATATTAGTTATTAATGTAATGAAATTTAATATTTTACTAAAAATTATGCCAATCTAAATCAGCTTTAAATATAGTCAATGTACGTGCTTATTATTAGCTCTATAAGCGTAACAAAAATTGTTAAATTGATTGAATTTTTATTGTTATATATTTCTTAACACGCGTACGATAAGGCAAATTAATTGCAAGCATTAAAAGAAAATTTAAAAAAATATATTATAAATATGTTTCAAACAATTCAAAATTTAGTATTGCATAAATATATGGAAAGTAATAATTTAGTGCCAAAACTGACAATTATTATAATCACTTATATAGCTTTTTTTTAATGCATAAAATAATGCATAAAAAATATTATTAAATATTGCAAATACATTGTTGCGTTTAATTAATATTCAATACAAGCAATATATTTGATAAATAATATTATGATTAGAATCCTGTACAAAATCTTTGTGGTAGTGCAATGTAATATAGTAGCTTTTTCCGGTGACTCTCAGACTTGAAAAAAAAAAAAAAATTCAAAGTCAAGAATTAATACCTATTTTTTCGTTTGTTTTGGAGGTTTTGATACTTTTTAGGGCAGGTAATAAAAGTTTTAATTATTTATAAAATATGTAATTTACTACAAAAATGACGATTTATTGTGTTTTCTGACTTAGATTTGCATAAAAGTATTCACTTGATTACAAATTAATTAAGAAATCTGCAAAACAAGTTTCAAGTGAGACTTAAAAAATGCTGGGTTACTGAGTTTGGAAAGCTTTTTTATATAATATAATGCGAGCTACTCTACACGAAAGAAGAAAACTCCAACCCCGTATATAAAATTTCATGTTAGGCAGGTAGCATTTGGTATATAGGCACTAGATTTTATTAACAGGCAGGTCTCCGAGGTGGTCGCGCGGTGTACTTTGAAAGTTTGTCGTCGATATTTCATATTTTTACATTATTAAAATTATCCTGAAAATTTTTGTCATCTTTATTTCATACATATGTCATTGAAATTTCATCGATAATTTCTAGTAGTATAATTTTGTCGTCATTATTTCTCATTTATGTCATCGTTGTGTCATACTTATGTCATCGTTGTTTCATACTTATGTCATCGTTGTTTCATACTTATGTCATTGAAATTTCGTCGAAAATATTTTGCTCATTTTGCTAATATTTCTCTTTTTTAACTCCATATAAATAACATGGGGCTAACGATGAAATAACGATGAAATGGGACACGTTTCATCGTTATTTCATCTTTGTGTCGCATTTATTTGTCATTCTTATTTCATCGTTGTGTCATCGTTAAAATTTTACTCGGGATGTACATATAGTTCCCTACAGTAACTAAACGTTACAACTAGCATTTGTCTTGTTATATATAAATGTTTCAGTTGAGTTTCCGACTAAAAATAATAAAATATTAGCTAAAAGAATAATATTCTTTAAAAATTAAGATCTTTCTCCAGTGCAAAGAAAAAGCCAAAGTAAATAAAATACAACTCAAGTAAGTAAGCAAAAATAATATGATCAACTGAGACGAAACAAAAGTTTTACTATTAGCTATAAAACAAATTATTTAACTAAATTTCAATTTCACGTTGTTGTTTTTAAAATTGACTAAAATCGTAATATACTGTACTAGTATTTTTTCTTTTCCACACAAGTTCTACTAACATAAAAACACAAATAATGAGTTATTAAATAAATAACTTGACAACATAATATTTTTGTTTGTATAAAAAGCAATAAATTATACAATCACGATTTTTCAAATATATTGTTTTTACTTTTGTGATAATCAGAAATTTTGTAAAAAAAAAATGTAGTTTCCTCTTTCAATTTTTGACACGTTTTTGTCATTATGTATGTTGGGAAACACACAATGTTAGATCTTTGAATGAAGTCATTAAAACTTTTGAAAATGGATATAAAAGTAAAGATTTTCTAGATATATTAACAAAAATGCCATGATGCATCTTTTACTCCAATTTGAGTCTAACAAAGTAACAAATTTAAATAGCCAATCAAAATACTTGCACTTGTATTAATTTTACTTAGCTCAATTAAATCACACCAAAATAATGTAATTTATACAATCACAATCCTTAACAAAATATAAGCTTCATTAATGCAATTAGTGCAGCAGTATAGTATAATAATATATATTACAGCGTAACAAATTTAAGTCACTAATTTTACACTAATATATTTTACAAAAATTAAACGCATTTGAAACTAATTTAGTTCAATTTCATGCCTTTAATAACAAAGTTTTGATACAAAAAATTAATAATAATCATTTAGTAAATGTTAGCGATTCAAAGAATTTTTTAGGGTATACAAAATATATATATATATTTTAAAGATTATACATTCGAATTTGAGAAACAGTTTGATTTCACTTACTGCGTGAAATAGAATGGAATGGGGAAAAATGCAAGGTTCTCGTGAAAACAAATTGTGAATAGTGGACATTATATTGCATTTCTTATAACAATAAAATAAAAATCCAGTATTTTCTTGATAATTTTTAACACAACACAGATGTTAATGCAAAAGCAGCTTTTGATTTGACCTATTTCTTGTAAAAACTATATATACATAAAAGTGTATAATAACAAAGTAGAGAATACATTACTGCTCTATCATTTTTTGAATGTGAATATATACAAAATAGAAAAGAAAATATTTAAGCTTTGCTTGGCCTCGTTTTCTTTGTACTTCTGCTTGCTTGAGGCCAAAGGCTAAAACATTTTATGGATGCATTTTATTTTTAATAAAGAGAATATTTTTCAATAAACCTTATAACTAATGAAATTATTATCATTATTTCATATAATATATTCATGGATAAAGTTCTCAATAAAATTGACATCTGACAATGAGCAGTTTTTAGTATGATTCAATAAGGAATTACCCAAGCGTTGTACGAGCTATCTATAATGATGTTGTACGATCATTTATTTGATGTTATTGGATTTTCTGTCATGGTGTGTTTTTCTGTCATTTCATTATAATTTAACAATGTGTTTTTTCCAATCTATATCAATTTTTTCCTGTATATAACTTACAATCAAAACTATATTCTCATAAGATATTGTACTCTTGTACAGAAATAATTAAGTGATATTTTTATTCCTCTTTCTTGTGCCTGCACAGTATTTTTTTTTCTTGTCATTACAGATATCATTGAATTTTTATTTGATCATCTATTATGTATATATGCTATGAGAATGTATTGCCTGGATTATATAATAAAATTAATTGTAATAAAGTAAGTTTTTTTATAAGAAAGTCTCGTTTTTTTTTTTTTTTTTTTTTTTTTTTTTTTTTTTTTACTTTGAATATATAATATTATATAGTAGTTAGTTATACCAAATGCCATTTTACAGAGTCATAGTATAAAATTAAAATAAATATTATTTGAAGTAAATGATGGCATATGCACTTATATGTTCATGAGTTTTAATTTATGTTTGAATTACATAGCAAGTCTTTCTACAATTTTGGTATAAAAACTTAATTTTAACTTAATATAATTTCAAGCATTTATTTTTGATGTATTTTCTCATAATTATTTAATTTTATATAGCTAATCACTATATAATATTTATTATGATGAAACCAGTGATTCGTTAATCATTTAAAGGTGAATAGGTTATGACCGAGGGCATTATATAGACAACAGTTGCGTGATGATGCAACCAATGAAGCTCACGCATGCACGCTATGACTGACAAGATCAAAGTGAGTGATGCACTCTATTTGCTTGCACCGCGGCCGCCCGCGAGTTGCATCGTCCAGAAAGCGAGCACACTTGCTGTGTGTGCCTCATCGCGGAATGCAGGCAGGCGGGAGCCGCGCGGCGTGATGCGAAGGCCGACAGCGCGAGGAGCAACGCCCGGCAAGGCCAGCCGGCCACTCACCCCCTTACATGTTACATACATCGACACTGTCTCACAAATTTACTAATTGTCAAATTTTTATTTGTAAATTACAATTAATAGACATGAGTATTCTCCATCTAAAACCTGTCATTTTGAGCCATCTCTTAGCTGAGGTGTGGGACTTTGTGTTGTTCTGGATAACCATTTGCTTTTCCTGATGTATTTTAAAAGTCGCAAATTCACGAATTCAAGTGATCTGAGCCCTAGATTGATGCTTAAAAAAATACAAAATATCATGAGTGGGTCTGCAATATGAGTATGAGCATATCGGTATCCGTATGGTTTTGAACTTTTGTCGAGTTCTGAAAGAGAGAGAGAGAGAGAGAGAGAGAGAGAGAGAGAGAGAGAGAGAGAGACAAAAAAAGTAGATTTCCAAATATTTGACAAATTTTTGGTTGAATCAGATAAAAACGAACAAAGGCTATAAAAATTATATCAATAGAAAAAAATGAGCAGATTAACCTTCCGTGTTGGCATTCCGATATAAACGCTCAAATAATAATAATAATAAAAAATATCAATAAAAAAATCAAAAGAAAAAAAAGTAAAACTAATACTTTATATTCATACTTTTAAGAATGCAGACATAAAAAAAATTGAAAATTGACTAATTTGGCTGTCTTGTTGTCAAAAAACACTTTTTGTTCTGTAAATGTACTTATTATATTTGTATGTATATAATCGTACAACATAAATTACAAACCAATTCAACAAAAGCTAACCAAGCTGCCCAAATCTCAAAGCACGTATATTTTATAAAGTTTAAAATTCCATTCAGTCAATAATTTTAATTAAGTATTTTTTTTTTAAATATAATAATGTCAGGAATACCTACATAATATTATTTCTCTGTTCCGTGTTAGCATGTTAAATAAAATATTAATTAAATTAAAAAATATGTTATTATTTCTTATCAAGTTTCATTTTTTTTGTTATATAAAATATTTTTTATTTGTTATAATTATTTTTTTTCCCCGAAAAATGTCTGAATACAAACAGTAAAATCAACTGCAACTTGTTGCTCTGATTCGATTTTTAAGGGTAAAATAAAAAAATATCATTGTTTGGAGCGGTCATTCTTGGTTGTTATAAAAATATGTTGGCAAAAAAATTTTTTTTTGAACGTCACTAAACCTAATAATTTATTTTACTGTTCAGTATCTAAATCTATTACTCAGAAACAACGTTACATGAAGTAGTAAAAATAATAAAAGTAAAAAAATTGTGAAACGTAAAAATGTTAAAGTAATGATGACATTAATATAAAAGTACAGACTACAGAGTATTACAGTTATAAAATGATGATTATTCAAGAGTGTATTATCATTAAACTAAAAAAATATTTAATATTGAGAATATACTGAAAAAAAAAATCCACAAAACACAAGATTTTACAAACAAGTCATGTATTTTGTATTTTCTTCTTATAATATAAATATGACACCTAAGTGATGAAAATTAAAGAGCATGATGAAAAAAGTGATAAATTAATTAATTTTTTCTCTGCATAATCTTGAATGCTTGGAAGTCATATACGTAGTTGTATATTAAAATAAAAGCACAAAAATGTATGAAAAAATAGATCATGATAACCTTGTTCGTCCTTGACTGGTAAAGAATATGATTTAGAAAAACGTGGCGTGAAATTATAAATACATCTAGATAGCAATGTCAATAATGTGTGCCAATTTAAATCAAATTATTACGCAGTATAATTTTTTTATCCTGTCTAATAATAAGTTATAAAAGCTCTAACTCATAATACTTGCATTATATTATTTGACAGCAAAATTACTCTGTTATATATTTTATGAGCTTTTTTTTTCTCGTTCTTTTTTAGCGATATAATTTTTTTTTTAGTAAAAATAAGCAATAAGAAATAAATCGAATATTGTTCGAGAAAAAATTGACTATAGTAGCGAGCGAGAAATAGAGAGAGAAGAGAGAGAGAGAGAGAGAGAGAGAGAGAGAGAGAGAGAGAGAGAGAGAGAGAGAGATGAGCAAATAATTCACAAAAAGTGAGACTTCAATTGTCATTAATATTTAACTAGGGAACTGGGATTTAACTCTGATGAGGTCATTTTGTGCGACTCATTATTTAATTGTGAAGATTTCCATCTATGGTTTAAGTATGCTAGAGACTCTCTCTTATCTATATCGTTCTCCTTATCCCCTTCTTTCTAATTCGCTTTTTTTATTCTTTCTTTTTTTTTTTTAGCCCTGGAGTAACGACAGAGCCTTTAATTTTAATAAAGTCTTTACCTAAATTCCTAGAAGGAAAGAAACTATACCTTTACAGACTAATAAGCTTTAGGCTTTACAAAGCTCTTAATTATAATTATTTGATTTTTTTTCAAGGAAAGAAAAAAATACTTTATTTTTCATTTAAATAATGTTAATAAGACGGAAAAGATTTTTTTTTTTTTTTTTTTTATTAATAAAAAATAAGAGTACATACATAAGTCCCACCAAGACAATGAAGTCTTATCGGTGGGTGCTTAATCAACATAATATAAAAAATTGTTAGTAAGCATAAACCATATTACAACAAATTAATTACAAATAAATGATGTACATATTTTATTAGAAGGATTGTATAAGAAGAATCTCAAATTTATCTTCTGATTAGCTTTGCACACACAAAAGTAATAATTTGTATGTTTGTATAATAATATAAAATATAATACAGTATATGGTATGTGATAAAGCGTGATATGTTTTATTTTAGAGAATAGTAATGAAACTTACATTGAAAATGCGATGGTATTTACGTGAATTTGACAGCAACCATTAAAACAATAATTATTTCATTAAATAACAGCATGAGAAAGTAATTGAAATAATGAATCAATCTATGTAAACTCATTAGGGAATTATTAATTTTATACGTAATCAAATCTCACAGTAAATTATAGAAGATTAAAATTACTCTAC
>OX439130.1:25487869-25578346 GCA_949318235.1 Ecdyonurus torrentis
AAATAATTTAAAAATAATAATTAAAAACATTTTAAAGAGTTTCATTTCCAGTCCACCCATATGTTAACTATACCGTTTACTTTGCAATTAGCAATACATTTTCTTTGTCTGTTAAAATGAAGATATAAAAAATATATTTCAAAACTGTGCTCTGTCTGGTAAATTTTGATTCATAAATAATGCATGTATATTTGTTTGAAGTGCATCAGGAGAAGTGAGCAGATAAAAATTACAGTAATTTTTTATTATTATTATTTTTTAAGCATTTATAAAAGGGCTGAAGTCAGTATAATATAAGAACTAATATTACGATTTTTTTAAGTTGACGTCATCGGTCATCGGAGGTTGTCATTTTCATGCTTGTAAACCGCTATACCCATTAGAACAACCATACTTGATGACATAATAAGATTAATAAAGAACAATCAAATAAGTGAACCTTTATAGCACATCACATAATTTATGAAGCACAGAGAGTTCAAAATTAAAAACGACTTTATTGTCCTATGGAAATAAAATGCATTTAACACACTTCAACAGTTCAGACACTTGAACTTTAAACGTAAGTCTCCAATAATGTAATCTCTGCAATATTTGTTTTAATAAACTACTATTCTTAATTCGTCCATGAAAGTTCATGGTGTTGAGAAACTTATATTATACAAATTCATATAATACAACAGAGAATGTGTTTTGTCAAACAATAAAATTAAAACGATTCAATTAACTTTCACGCTACTTTAAATAAGTTCTTTGACAAAATTAACACCATAATTAACATATTTAACACAAAGAGACAATTTAAGTTTTTACAAGACAAAATTTTTATAACGTGTGTATAGTATAGCTAGGTTATGAGGACGATACTTCACCTAGTGAGTGAAGGTAGAATATAATATACAACGTGCACAACTCGATGAGAAATGGGTCCTTATTATATGTAGAAAAAGTACTTCAGGCAAAATATTATAATCCACATCTCTTTTTATATTAAGTGTGCTTTTGCTTTGCATTGTGTCTAATGTATATTTATTTTATGTATATATATATATAATATATATATATATATATATATATATATATATATATATATATATATATATATATATATATATATTTATATAAATTTCACTATATACATACAATGTCATGTGAAAAATATTTTTATATAACCCCTAAAGGTATAATTTTCCAACTTAAATTGACCAAGTTGAATTACTTTTAGCAAAAACACAATATAACATAATACATTATATGACCTCATTGGACCTTTATAATAATAAATACTTTATAATAAAATTAAGTTATTATAAAAGAAATTTAATTTTATATATATATTAAAATATAAATTTATATTAGCTTTTACTTTAATTTCCTGTCTTTTATTGAAAAAGGACACATAAAAGTAAAAACATGATACTTATACATTGATTTATTTATAAATAAATTACATTAAATAAAATAATAATTATTATTATTTCAGGTAACAGGAACTCTTATAGGATAAAGTGTATAATCTGTAATAAGTACGAGAGTACATTTTTTCTCCCAAATATTTAATTAATATAATGCAATAAATTATTCAATACAATAGTGTATATGTATTTATGGTATTAATGTTATTTTTTAATTAAAAAATAAACTGATTTTATTGTTTCTTTGTATGAGATTATTAGTTTCAAATGTCTAGTAACAACACATTAGATTACATATAAGATTATTTTACACCATTCTTATATGTGTTAATATTTATTTATCTATATTATTATAATTGTAAATATATTATATATCTTTCATGCTCATGATTTTTTATAATTTAATATTATACATAATACTAATTTATGGAGAGTTTATTTCCAGTTCATGAAATGCTTTAGATTATAAGTAGGATTATAAAGTATATTAAAATCTGCATTATCATCATGGTACTTGAATATTATTATTTATCATTATGTACCGCATTTAACTTGCATTGTTATTGCAATAACGTCCAGTTCAGCCAGATGTAAGCGGATAAAACATGCGCTACTAAATATTGCGGTTTTTTATTTTATTATATTATAAGGAACTTCTGCTATATAATATATTGCATAAAAACTCTTATTAAACAAAAATCAAATGATACATTATTTTTCATATTATATATATATATATATATATATATATATATATATATATATATATATATATATATAATAAATACGCAATGTCATGAAGTAATACGTAAAAGATATTTAACAATTTCAATATAATTTTTTTTCCATTCAGATAACAATTTTGCAAAAATAATATGTAAGATATAAGTTATAAATTTTTTATTTATTGTCAAATTATTATTAGTTTTTTTCACATATTATTATTTTTTTTTTTTCAATTTGATGTTCTTGTTGTTGATGAAAAGTGATTATAATTAATTATATTATAACAAAATATATTTTAATTAACATCTAATTTTTTTATATAGTATATTACATAGCTTAAGGGTTACATCCCAAAAATTTATTCAATCAACTTATAAAAAAAAAGAGGAGGAAATTGATTGACATAAAGACGTTGTGGAAAGAAAGAAAGAAAGTATTACGTGTGTTACATGGCATACTTTCGTTACTTTTTTTTTTTTTTTTTTTTTTTTCTTTTTCTTTTTCCTTAAACATGGATCGAAAAGTAGAGGTGGAAAAGGTTCATCACATTATCAAGGTTACGACTATACTGACATAGTGTTATAGAATAATTTGCTATGATGATGAGAAAGGATGAGATAGATAGAGATAGGAGAAAGGGAAAAATAAGTATCAGACAAACTCTCTGCTGGATACAAAAAAAAAAAAAAAAAAAAAAAAAAAAATGAAGATAATAATCTATAAAGAAAGCGCACGAGAGACGGATTAGCGGGACTATAAAGCTATGAATATCAGAGCAGAGCACAGAGGCCATCTTATTATATTATACTTTTTATATTATGGACAATAATAAATAAAAATAATCTTATAATGTCTTTAAAATCTCGGTCAAATAGTATAGCAAAAAATAATAATAATAATATAGGTATAAAATTTTAATTAAAAAAAATTGTACGTAAAATTCGTTTAATTAAATATTGAAATTAAAATATATATTTAGATTTTAAGTAAAATGATACATATCACCATATAATTTTTTAAAATCTAAATATTTTTATACGTTATACTGAAAACAGTTATATAGAGTATAATATATTATCAATGTGTTTCTTCGTTCAGTAACTTTTTTTTTTATTTATACTTAAAACATGTAAAAAAGTTTTAATAATAATAAAAAAAAAAGGACTTCAAAGTTTTATTATACCTGAACTAATTTTTATTTAAAAACAACTTTGTAGATTTTTACTGCTACAAAGAAAAATGTACAACTTGTCACATTAAAATCTTTATTTGCTTTAAATGTATTTAATATCATGCATCTATATGAAGACCTGTATTGAATGTCCATATAATAATAAAAATAATAATAATTAAGTCATAATAATTCAAGATCTTAATAACGCAATGTTAATAGTATAGCCTGTACGTTCATAGTAGCTCATTTATTTATAATTTAGTCCTATACACGTACGTCAAAATTTTATTTTTTTTGTTTTAAGAATATTCATTGAAGCAGCATTACGTAATTCCTAAGATAAATTATGTATTTATACAAAATTATTATTGTACGTACGTATAAATGTAATATAAATATGTAATACTCCACGTAATTGTTATGTACATGGATATTTTACTTCGTAATACAGATAAATTAGATTTAATTGATTTGAAAAGAAGTAGAAATTTCCAGTTTCTCCTTCCTTATGTTTATTTGATTTTTATTTGATCTGATTCTATTTCTTTGTATAAATTATTTACTATAATTTGATATTACAGTAGCTAATGAAATTACTTAATATATGGTATTTAAATATAAACATCCCATTTATAACAAGTTTTTGTATATTAATAATATAACCTTTAGGCGTGCAAAAACACAGAGAGAAATTTTTTGAAAAAGAAATTATTATTATTATACATCGATATAGCATTTATTATAAAATATATTTTGTTAAAAAAAAAAGACTATTAATTTATAATAATAAAAATATTCAATATTTATAAAATTCCAGATTAAATATATTTAAAAAAGATATATTTATTGAGGACAAAAGAAATAAGAATATATTTGGAACTACATAATTAAATATTTTATTTATTAAGTCTATAAATGGATATGTATATACGAGACATAATATTATCATTGATTTGTTATTTTAAATACAAAAATAATATAATATGAATGGTTAAAATACGATACGACTGGTTTGACCACCACAGTTGGAATATAGAAACATCATTATACATCAGTATTTTTTACTTTACTATATATCTTCAAACTCATGTTGACCTCTTTACCTTCAACATTTTATTTGTTCTTATAGGAGACACATAGCCAGGAAGCAAAGCAAGCTATCCGTCTCTTTATATATATATATATATATATATATATATATATATATATATATATATATATATATAGTATATTTTATTATTATAATTCATTCTAAATACCTATACCTGTACATCATGATGTTCTTTTTTTGTTTTATACTTTGTGTTTATTTTTTCCGTTCTCAGAATTCACCCTTTTACATGATTCATGATTAAACTTGAAATTTATATATGTCTTTCAATTTAGGTCTTTATACAATCAACTTTGAGATCTTAATAAAATTCCATAATTTATGATATATTTTTTACTCTTATTTAAATGGAAAAAAAAAATCATTATACTCTCAAATTTCTCATATGAATTAATGGGTATATGTAAATAAATCATTATATTGTATACTTTTTGATCTCCGTAGATTTTTCTTTCTTTTCATCTTCGTAAAGAAATTAAAAATTATATATTGTACAACACAGAATTATTCTACATACATTTCATGAGTAAAAGATTTGTTATTCAAAAGTTTATATGCATACAGTACAGAAGTATTCTTTATTATATGGTAGTGCATACATACGTTCCATTGTGTAACAGTGTAACTTTACTGTATATAGAGTTATCCTATTATGGCACAATGTAAAATTGCTATGAAGCATCATAGTTGCAGGCTAACACAATTTATTCTTTTTATCTTTTATTCATTTTGATTACATAATATATGATATTGTATTTCAACGTATGAAACAACAGTTTGATCAAGTTTTTATTACTATATAGTTCATATCATGCAATAATGCAAATAATATTCAAAAGTTAAAATAATTATCATTTGTATGCTTACAAAATTATAATACTCTATTAATATTTCATGCTAGTTTACTTGTATATTAAAAAAAAAAGATAATAACAAACAAGAATTGATTACACACTTTTCAATCACCTTATTTATTTATGACACTAAAAAATAATTATACTTTTGTATTCTTTTATATAGAAAAAAAAAAGTAACTAAAATTAATAATACTCATATTTAGCTCTAATAATCTTAATAACATAGTAAAAGAAAGAAACACAATTAGTGTGTTCATCCGATCATTTTATAATACTTACAAAAAATTTCTTTTAAAATAATTATATATATTGTATCTTTTTTATTTTTACAATGTCTAATTTTCCAATTATAGTTTTGTTGTTTGTTTCTTTACTTTATGTCATTTTTTTCCCAGCTTGAAACACTTTTTCTTTGTCATTTATATCAATATAACAAGTGCTTATTATACATTCTTTGTCCTGTGTGAATGTTTACATCACCCAAGTTGGTAGGTAGTTCTATAGACGGTCTAGAGTTTGACTCCCTGGAGGTTTAAACTGGCATAGCAGCTTGTCTGTATTATCCACCTTCGTATATAATATAACAGACATGACATAAGGCATGTATTGCCGTGCCTATTTCATATCGTTTCATCGTATATATATATATATATATATATATATATATATATATATTTCTTTCTTTCTGTTTTTTCTTTAACTTCTATGCAACTTCCATGTATGTATAGAAAATTCATGATATTTTATAACGTTGACATATAATTTATAAAGTCTTTGAGAGAAGATTTTTGAAGATTTAAATCATAAAAAAAAGTACATTTCATTTACATCTCTTACTTTTATTGTATAAAAGAAGAAAAGCGTAATATTATGGAATGTTATTAATTATAAAAAGAAAAAAGAAACATGGGTAAAAAATTATAGCTGCGTCATTTATTGCAATATATAGTAGAAAAATGAAATAAAAAGTATCATAGACATAGACTTTTTTGAATGAACATA
The DNA here is from genome assembly GCA_949318235.1 of Ecdyonurus torrentis. Taxonomy (NCBI): domain Eukaryota; kingdom Metazoa; phylum Arthropoda; class Insecta; order Ephemeroptera; family Heptageniidae; genus Ecdyonurus; species Ecdyonurus torrentis. Next base: position 25,494,155 of record OX439130.1, read on the forward strand.
AAAAAGAAAAAGAAGGAAAAAAAATAGTTAATTATCACATAACAAGCAAAGTATTTATTTGTATTTGTAGTAATAATAATGTATTATTTCAAAATCATCTGATTTTTTTTTTTATAAATTTATAAATAAATACCATAATGATTTTTGTAAAATAAAAAAATCACCCCCTAATTGTCATTATTTTACTATACTAATTACTATTACATAAAATAAATTATATCTCAGTATAAAATTGAGCTAGAAAGTCCAGACACATTCTAAAAATATTCATGATCCATGACATTGCTTGTTTCATACAATGTCAAAGTCACAAAATGGACTTTCTTAATTTTCACAGGAAAATAACATTTAAGTACATAGAATACACGTGTAATGTCTAGTTACATTTATGTTGTTACTTACAAAATAATAATAATACTCCGTATTACTTTTCAAAAACTTTTTAGAGAGGTCAAATATTTTTTTATTTATTCCGGATACGTAAAAGTTAAAATAGAGTAAACTAACAAAAATTTCTTATATATTTAATTTGATTTGTTTGAACTTTTTTTTTTCTTTCTTTCTTTCTTCTTTCTCTCATTTGGACATAATATACAGTATATTATATATTTTCTTTAAGTAAACATGAACATGTTCAATGTTTTTATTTCTATGTAATATTATACCTCCCTTTATTTTCTGAATCCATGCCAAGTTTTTATAAAAAGATGTTTGAATTTTCATTCAAGTACTATTTAAAAAAATGTATATAATATACAACAAGATCTACTTGATTTATTCCTTTAGGCTCCTCCTTTCAGAACTTGTATTATTTATTTACTAGAAATCAGAATTTTATTTTACTTCGTTTATATTTATATATTTATAAGAATTTTCCAACAAGTGGTTTTGTTCTGCTTTTCTCACTTCACCTGTGCATCCTTGATAAAATTTACCACGCCTAAACGCATGTTTAAATGCAAAGAAATTTTGATGAAATAGATATGTTTAAATTGTTCCTAAAAAAAAGCATGGCAAAAATGTGTAAGTGACAGTTTTATTATATATTCATGAAAAAAAAATATATATAATATATGCATATCTAGAACACTTAAACTGTAAAGACGTGATGTATAAAATGAAAACGAGATTCTAAACAGGTAATTTTCTGCAATTTTCACATCATTAGGAAAGCATGAGAAATGGGTGAAGTAAGTAATGCTTTAAAAAAGAAAAAGAAGAACATAATGAAAAAATTATATATATTGCATATTTTCATATTATACAGCATCATTAATTTCTTTAACACATTTACTTTTTTCGTTATTTAGAATTATTTAAGTCAATTTTTTTTGTAATATTTATAAAATTTTGATCAACCAAGCGTATAAATACAGAACAATTTTATATTTTCTCCATCATAATAATTATGATAATTTAATAAAAATAATAAATTCCAAAAAAAAATTATAGAAAAAAAATATGCCCAATTTTTTTAACCTAATTTTACGTTATAATGCAAATAAAATTTTAGACTTTCATAATAATACTTAATCTTAAATAATTTATCAGTCACTGATTTTATTTAAAGTAAAGGAAATTTTTATAAATTAGGTTAAATAAATAAGTTTGCTTGTTTATTTTTGCTGGTTATAAGAATCATGAAATAATTGTTATTTATCTTCTATATAAATATACAAAGTATTTAATAAGATTTGTTTAATTTAAATATTCATATGGATGAACAATAATTTAAATTATATATCTTAAAATTAAATAGCAAGAAATTAAAATAACATTAGTATAGAGAAAATTAGGACACTTTTATATTGCCCATGGATACTCAAACTTGAAATTACCCCTACCTCTTTTTATGTATATCGTTACCAATTTTTTTTTCTCCGTATATTATATATGTGTTGTTGTTAGTTTTTTTAAAAATATAATTTTTATTTACATTTCTCCTCCTCACTCCACTCACTCGTTGAAATCTCTTTTATGTTTTGCAGGTTGCTTGATATTTAGGCGTTCTTTAGATCCCCACCACTCGTCACGTATAACATCGGCGTGTGTCTTCGCGAGAGCTCAGTATTCTTCGCGCTTCTCACCACACCTCACTCGCACTTGCCAGCCAGCAGTGCACCACTTTACTACTCAGTGTTTCAACGGTGCACATTATAAATACATAAATACAAGACTATATTATACATATACTATAAACAAAAGACATTATTAATATAATTAAAAAGTATTATTGTTACAATTTTTTTGGTTATCCAACAAGATGCAAGCAGTTGTAGTATCTTCTGCAGCACTTCTTTTTATTTCAACGTTTGTCGTTTTTTCACGTAAGTAATATTTTATTTTTAATTATTTTTTTTTTTTCATAATCGCAGTATACGCCCTCAATTTCTTTAACTCTTGATTATTGTCAATTTTTTACTCTATGAGAAAGCTAGAATTTTGAGATATATTTGCTTTAAAGAAACACCGCATTTTAAATATTCAAATTCAAATATAATATCAAAATTCAAGGATAATTTTTAAATTTACAGGGGAAAAAAAACAAACGTAACAGGTATTATATTATATTTCTACGAAAAATAAAAATTTCAATTGTTTATTCAACGTTTACTGTGATTTAATTTTTTCTAGAAAACATATTTATAAAAGCGCTTATTATTATATGAGGATTTTTATTTAAATATTATAATTTTACTTTTTCCTTATTTGTAAACAAGTAATAAATTCCAATGTCAAGTTAATAACGGCTTCAAAATAATATTTGCATTTTTACGTTCGACAGTGTTTTAATTGATCTAATCTTTCTTTTTTTTTTTTTTATTAATTAACATGTTACTGTTTTTTCGCATCTATTTAGAGGTGTTTGTAAGTAGTTATTAACGTCTTAAATTTATGACATGTTAAATTCATTGAGACAACAAGAAATGAAAATATAAAATTTATTACAAGCTTATTATAGCGAATTAAAAATATATGATATTCACAACACACATACAAAAGATTTCTTACGTGCATATGATTTAGCATGAATTTTACTGAACTCAATTTTAGTATAAAGTAGTTAGCGATACAAAAAACTAGTGCCTAATGGTTTATTTAAACAAATATATGAATCTAAAAATATGTAATTAAGCCACAAAATTAATGTTCCAATATGTAAAATATGGTATTTAAGGAATAAAATAAAACGCGTATGTAGTAATTCTAACTGTCTTTGTTCAAACAGTTTGATCAAGCGTGAAATTAAATATTTGCTTTGCCATTTCTTTACTGTTATCAAAACGAATTATGTCGTCTGCATTTTTTTTTACTAATATTAAAAAAATTATTTTTTTATTCGTGCCCTTCAAATATATATTAACGTTAATTAATTTTTCTTTTAGTCTTTCCTCTTGCATGCGTGCGTAAAATCATTATGATAATTTTTTTTATGGAAGCAGAAAACAATTATGACTTTATACAACAAAATTAAATTAAAGTATAAGTACAAATATTGGTATATGATTTTTATTTTAATTGAGGTTTAAAACCTTACTTATATGTATATTGAATTATTGATGTAGGAAGAAATCATTGCTTAAATCATCCCGTGTTGAGAATAGCCAAACCAATTAATATATCTATTGTTATAATCAATTTTATCTATCATCAAATTTCCAATACTTTCATTTGAAAGAAAATTGAATAGACATTTTTATCTATACAAGACACAAAGGAAAACAAAATCTTGATTCTGTCGCCTCGTTATCCTAAGGGCACTTCAAAATCCTCTTATTATTATGAATGCAAAAATAGGTGCCTCTGTTTGTCTCGTATAAATTATATTCATAATCATTGCAACTTTCAACCTTTTATATATTTCTTTCTTTCTATCGAATAGACGATTGAACCAGACGATGTAGTGGTACAAAAAAAAAAAAAAAAAAAAAAAAATCTGCTAGTCATGTTTCCCGCAGCAATATAGACGAACCTTTTATCAATGTAATGAAACTTAAGACCCAAATATCTGTAACATTTTAAAATAATATCTCAACAGCTGATAAATGTATGCATTTAAACTTAGTCGTTTTTTTTATTGCAATGATATGTACTGGACAGGGCTATTTTATAACTTTACACATAGATATATTTTGAAATTAAAGATTCAAAGTGTATATAATTTCGTCAAATATGGATTAATTTAGATTATTATGATAACTGGTATATACCATTACTTATAAACAAAATTAGATACGTATTTTCATAAAGATGGTTGTTTGCAAGAGCTGGAAAGGAAGGATGATACGCAAATTACTTCTCTCTCTCTCTCTCTCTCTAACGCTAATGTTGCTGTAGTTACTATAGTTACTTAATAATGTTGTAATGATACTTTACGTGTCGCTAGGTCGAAGGATTAAAACTGTAATTGTAATTTGTTCCAGCCACACGTGGTGTTTATAACTATACTGTACAAATTTATAAAGCAATTTATTTCCATCAATATAAGGATTAAATTAATATTGCATGAAAAAAAAAAAATATACATATTATAAAATATAATATAAAATTTTTAGATATAAAAAAAAAATCATAAAATCTAATATAGTTCGTGAATAAAAAAAAAGTGTATTCGTTTTTATTTCTCGGTAAATATTAAATCACAAACGATGGAAATTTTTTTGGAACTTTTTTTTTAATAGCATATTTTTCAATGTTGCTAAAATATATTAACCTGTCGTATATAAAGCTTATTAAAAAAATGTATTGCCATGCAATGATAATACCTTTTGTCCATTCAAAATTCACAAAAACACACTTTTTTATATTCATTTATATACCACCTCCCCCCTTTAAGTTTGTGATATATTGATCTAATTTAAACATAAGGTGCTATATTATTCTCTGTATTGATCTTTTCATGAGAACGATGTGTATTTTGTGCGGTTTCACCGCAAAATAAACTTTGGTGTGAAGCTCATTGCCAAGGTAAAGTGAGATTACTTGGCTACATATCCACACAAGGCCAGCTTGAACTGAACTGGTCCTTATATACTCATTCGATCGTCTCTTGTGTAGTATTTTATTTCTCGATCTTAAACACTTGTTATATAGAAAGAGAGACATTGTGTGACCATTCACTTGGATAATTATATGAGCCTGAACATTAAATAGTATACATTGTTATATGTATATATATAATATATAAGTCAAGATTTTCCTTATTCTATTCAATTAAAATATTACTTGGAAAAACTAAAAGACAATTTATTGCAATGTTGTGAGATTTTTCTATTTAAAATAACAGTTATATTTTATTATAAAATTTGTGATAAATATTACTTTTAGGTGGGGTTATTATTTCTTGACAAACAATAAATAAATTTAATGTGTGCAAAGTTCATGTGGGTTAAATGGTTTATAAATCCATATAAATTTTTAGCAAAGTGCTTGTCAATTTTTTAAGGATCTATATATGTTATTTTTTTAAAGCTATTTCTATATTAAAAATAGAAGAGTAAAATATTTAACGACTGCAAAGAAGTATATTATAAAGTTTGAAAATTTTGCATTCATTGACATTCCCATTTATGACAACTTTTCATATTACGTTGTAAAAATGTTTTTCAAAGTAGAAATAAAATAAATAATAATAAATAGAAGAAGAAGAAGTCAGGTTCAAATATAATAATCTCATTGACTTTGATTTTTCTTTACATCAATCTTATATCAATATAAACCCGTTATTTTTATGACATTTAACATCAAAGCGGTCATTCATATCTAATGTAAAGTAATATAAAATAATTAAATTATCTGCTTAAAATGAGCGTGTACAGTAAAGAATGCATGCAATATATTTACCAACTTTATATATTATGAACTACATTTTTGTTTGATACAAAAGCAATTTTAACTCTTTTGTATTCAACATAAGAAGTATACAAGAACCGCTACTTGTCATTTTATATATATATATATATATATATATATATATATATATATATGAATATTTTTTAAATTGATTATAACCATATCATAATAAATAATAGTATAAGAAACTATTTATTATATTGCATGCATGTACTTCTTTTTTTATACATAGTTTAACTGCTGGTGTGTGTATGGCTACTTAAAGAGTCAAAAGGTCAAAAGCATTATTTTAAAATATGAGAATATTAATTTATAATGTGTTAAGAAAATAAATAAAATTAATAAATAATAACCAGCTGTTCTTTTGCTTTAGTATTTTTGTAGAACTTATTTTCCAGTAATTATTCTTTGTTACAATATATATTTTTTAAATATATGTTTTAAAAAATTAAGTCTTTCCGTTTCGCTTGAATTTTAATATGTCAGTTTATATATATATATATATATATATATATATATATATATATATATATATATAATTTTTAAATACAACAGTACATTATAAAATTAACAGCAGGGGTATATATTTTTTACTTGCTTTGCTATTAAAAAAGATTAGAAAAATCAACAACAATAGACTAAAATATTTTTCTTGAACAAAAGTTATTCAAAAGTGAAATCAACTTTAATACATTATATTATACTCTGGCCGCTAGCCAAACGTGTTTTTTATTTTTAAATAATAAAAGAAGCATGAAATAAAATAAAAGTAAAAATAAAGCAATTAAAAATAATATATATGCAAAAACTGAAGAAAGAAAGAGATCAGAAAAAAAAATCAATACTATTCTTCTTTGGAAACAACAATGTCTTTAATTAACAACTTTTCATGATATTAAGAGTAAAAGCAAAGTGGAGTGGAGAATGCTTGCATGCACATCAAAATATCGTGTCTATCAGACAATCTTATAATACATTATGTGGCCGTGCACAAAAAAAAAAAAAAAAAAAAAAAAAAAAAAAAAAAAAAAAAAAAAAAAAAAAAAAGTGATCTCAACACACACGATGAAAGAAATAAAAGTGCTAGAGGTTATTGGCTCGGTCATACCTATATACACCACACCGCTTAGCTTATAACTTCAGTAACGTTCTCTTTAAAAACCTCTCATCCCAACTATACTAATAATGTTACCTTTCCACATTTTTGTCACGAAAAATGAAATACTTCCAAAAGCATTATTTTAAATTTATAACATTATCATTATTTTTTTGTTTAAAAACACTGTTTTATATAAATGTAATATTTTATAATGGATTTTTTAGAAATAAGAAAAACCTTATTTTTTTAAATGTGTAACGGTAATACACATAATATATTGTATTTAAACGTGATGATTAATATCAGAACAGAAAATGATATTGTTTATTTTCTGCATAATATACTTCATTTTTTTTCTCTTTAAATTGTTTTAGTTTCGGTATAAATATATAGACTTATTTTTTAAAATTCTTTCATTCTAATTTAACATGGGCAATTTTTTTTTTGGCATGATAATTTTTGGCCATCCCCAAAAAAGTGACTTTTATGTTCAGGGTACCAAAACAACCCTTAAAAATTTAATTAGGCTAAAATTAAGACCATTGCTCTAAATAACAGCATTCTCCCTCTATGTGTACTAATTTTGGCATTGCTACCTTAATTAGGTACAAAACAGCACGTTTTCGAAGTACTGGTATGGGTATTAATATATACACAGAGTTTGTATATAAATGAATCAACGTTTTTGTAACTTTTCTATCCCCCTTTATTAGTTATATAATCATTTGGCGATTCATCAAAAGGTGTGAATTTTTACAATTTTATTGTATTTCTTGTTACTTTTATTTGCTCAAAAACTTTTGAATGTTTGCATTGCTATAGAAACAACAGTAGTCTGGATATTATTGAGCTCACTCTGTGCAAATAGCACCTTCAGTATACAGGAGATCACGAGATGTGTCACGCATCATTGCTTTTACATCCCTAGTGTGTTTGAACTTTGAATGACCTTATAGCGTGGAAAGTATAGTGGCGAACATTAAGACATCAAAGAAAAGTTTTATATAATAAAACAACCTGTCGTTATATTCTGATCTCTTTATTCTTTTCCTTATTTGTATAAAAATAGCATAAATGTTCTTGAACTGCTTTATTGTGTAATTAAAAAACTTTCATGTTCTTCTTCCTTTTATTATAAGTAGAAAAAAAAATGCTCCTGTCATGTTAAAGAACTCAGGAAAGGAAGTGTTTATTTTCTGCTATACTTCCGTATTGGAAACCACTTCACGATAATGTGACAAAAAAAAAAAAAAAAAAAAAAAAAAAGACACATGAGAAAAGGAAAACGGCCCACATTTCTTTTGTTTTTTAAAATGACTTTTCTTAAATTATTAATTTTTTTTTTTTTTTTTTTTTTTTTGCCTAAGGTTTTTAATTGTGATGCATCTGTGCGTACATTTTGCCTCTGGATATTTCTATAAGAGAAAATTGAGGTATGGTAATGTAGGGCGAGACCCACATAAAAATTTACTTTACCACGCTCCCTGACTTTTGCTTGTTTGCTCTGCCATGCCATGCCATTGCCATGCCATGATATACCATCATGCCATCCATGTTCAAGAGTAAAGAGAGAGGAAGAAAGAGGTGGTGGGTGAGTCACGGTGGGCTGGGCACCATGGGGCTCACGACCGCGTGTTATATCAAAGCTGCCAAGTCGCGAGTCACTCGCGAGGTCATTTAAAAGCCGACATTGACCTTATAGTAACAAAAATTACGTCTGAAAGGTTCATCTTATACTAAATTTAAATGATTAGTTAAATTATATTTAATAATGCAGAAAAAGAGGTGATGTTATTTTCGATCTCAATCAATTAATAACTTCATTATAAAAAATATAATATAAAAAAAGGTTTTTTAATAACTTTATAACATAGAAGTTATAATCTAAAAGTGTTCTCGATAATAGTGATTATTAATTTTTGGTTCTGAATTATTAAAAAAGCGTGATTTTTTTTTATTCTCTAATTACACCGTTTTATACTGTTATACAAATTTAATTAGTTATATACTCTATATATGTATACTATCAAGTTTTTATTTTTTTATGTTATTTTTTTACTTACTATAGTGTATAATGTAATAATTTCCTTTACTTCGGAATAATACAATTATATTTACTTTATTTGAGTTCAAAGTAAAAATTTTATATATATATATATATATATATATATATATATATATATATATATATATATATATATATATATATATATATATATATATATATATATATATATATATATAATAAATTTTAGATCTTGTTTGTTACAAGATATGATTATTTCTTTACAGTTCTCAATACAATCTCAGAAACAAAACAACATGAAAATAATTGCAAGTTGAAATTACATACTGCAATTTTTTATTTGTATTTGTACACACACAACATGCAGTAATGCCTATATGTATACCTTATTATTTATCTCAAAATAGTTTTATTATTTTGCAATTATTATTGTTGATGATTTTCACCTCATCATATCTATTGTGGTAATTATAGAACAAAAGTATATCTTGACCTGCAATTTTCACGTCTTTCTCATAAAAAATTATTGCCTCTTAGCTATAGAAATATACAACTTGTTTATTATATATTTTTTTCTCTTCAAGTGCTAACTAAGTAACGTACTTTCAATCTTAATCGTTTTCTTACGTTTTTTTTTTATTGTTATTTCTAAAGAAAAAAAAAATCCATAATAATAAGCTGTAGTATGAAAGAATTTATTAGACTTCCTGTATTTATCTGGTTAAGAATTTTTAAATCATCTCATGTGCTTTTGGTTTAGATTTAAAAAGAAGAGAGAGAGAGAGAGAGAGAGAGAGAGAGAGAGAGAGAGTAAAGTTGTTGTGTGTGGTTTTTCTTCGATACACAGTCTCCAAAATATCGTTAAAAAAAAGAAAGAAGAAAAAATACCATAATTGAAAATCACATTTTGTATATTGCAATTTTGATTAGTTATTTTTTTTTCTCTCTTTTTGTACTATTATTCAAGTAAGATCTTAGAGAGTTCAATAAACACTAAAAAAATTATTGATCGTAAACATATATCTATATGTGTGTATGTGAATTTTTTGCGTATGTATAATAATGTATATTATATATATATATATATATATATATATATATATATATATATATATATATATATATATATATATATATACACCACACACACACACACACACACACACACACACACACACACACACACACACACACACACACACACACACACACACACACACACACACACACACACACACACACAAATGTTTCGAGGAACATTTAACAATATATATATATATATATATATATATATATATATATATATTTTTTTTTTGGCCTCAATAAACATAATTTGAATTTAAATACAGTATTAAAAATTAACAGCCAAATAAACTTTTAAAAAACAAAGCATAAAATTATTGATATGAGAACAAAATTGACATTTTTAAGTGTACTAAAAGCATAACTTCCTATATTATTATATTATGATATGAATAATTATAGAATTTATTATAGCTATGTTATTATAAAATTGATACCCTACACGAAATCACCTTTTAAATTTCACTTCTTAAACAGAACAATAAACTAATTGTTGTTTTTCTCTTTGGGAGGTGCGACTAGTGAAAATTAAGTGCCCCTAATAATGATTATCATCGTGTCATAGACACTTATACTTGCTTCTTATTTTTTTTTTAATAAACTAGAACTTGGCCTAAAGCTTTGGGCTAAATGTTTTATAAAATTTTAAATCTTGATATTATTCTGTTCCTGTGATGATGACTAATGAATGATTTGACCAACATTAACATATAACCTCAGCGCAGATAACATCTGATATCAAGATTTTAAATTTCACTTTAGTTCTAATTTTATTGTATACCTGTCAAACTATTTTTGATATATTTTTGCCTGAAGAATATTTAAGACTTTTAATTTTTTTTAAATCAATTTCATTTTCATCCTCTTTTTTCTTCTTCCCGGATTTTCTTTATTTTACAGTTAACTATTTCATATACAAGACAAGTAAAAATGATGTAATAAGTGCAATCACCGTTATTTTGTTATTTCAGAATTGTTAATATAGTAAAAAAATTGCACTAAAATATTTTATCTTCAAATACATAATGTAATTGAAATTAAAATACTCATTCATTTAAAACGATGAATTTCAGTTAATAATTTATATTTAATAAATTATTTTTTGTACGGCACGAAGCAATTAGAAAATTTCTATAATGAGAGTATAATGTTTATTCACTTAGCTTAAGATTCTTCTACATACTGGTTATGTGAATTTGTTGTATAATACTTTTTACGTAACATACATTATGTTATGTAAATGTTTGAAACAACATAATAAGAAGTTTGATAACGGCGAATGCATGTTTTGTCGAATTCTTGGCAAATGCATTAAACTTTTTAGATCCAGTTTTGAAAGGAATGTAGAAGGAAATATTTAAAATACATGTATGACCTTAGAAGTTATAATTAATAACACATTTCACTATATGAAATGATATGTACTGGAAATTTAAAAGCAAGACAAATGGGTATAAGAGTAATATTATGTTTCTTTATAATTTATTTTATATGTAAAGGTATTAATATTTTATTTTGGCCTCTGTCTTATGTACTCTTTACTTTATACATTGAATTGCTGGAATTGCTTGTAATGAAACTTTTTTTTGTGTTCTGTATTAGCAGCTGATGAGTAAAATCTATATTACATTTCAATAAGTTATACTGCAAATTTTATGAGCCCATAATAATGCCATTTATAATGATTTTGTGGTCGTTAAATTTTAACAATGTGTCTATCTATACAGCACTTTGAACGTGATATTATTCTTTTAACAAAATATTTCACAACTTTATGCAGTTAGTTTTATGCTCTTTTTTCTATAAATATGTAAATTATGAAAAACAATGTTATGTACTTATCTGTTTCTCTCTCCTACGCAATGGGAGTTTCTATATTGTTTTCACAGTTTATTACCATACCGAATGCTCAATAAATATTGTAATTTACTCCGTTATGTATATCCTGTATTTTATTTTTTTAATGAATAGGCGATTGTTTTTTTATAATCCTTAGCACAAAATATGCTTTATTTATGACTAGATGTCGTATAAAACAGTTCAGTTTAGCTCATATTTTTAAAACGAAAAAAAAAAAAAAAATCCATATACTATAACTAAAATTAAAAATTATATAACATTATATTATAAATTGAAATAATTATAATTTAAATAATCTACGAGCAGTTATTTTCAGAAATAATATTACTATTTTGTAATATATAAATAAACTTACAACTCACAAACGTATTTGATTACCAATTTGGATAACCATGTTCGTTCACTTGTTCATAATTCCTTTAACTGCATAGTAATGTTTGAAGCCTGTCAAATTTTATTCGTCAACTTTTTTGTATGTAATTATATATCTCCTTAATAATTTCCTAAAATTAAACAATTACTTGGTTTGGTACTCATACTTTAAACAACTAAATTAACAAATCCTACATTTTTTAACATTTACATACATTTTATAATAATAATGTAACATACTTAACATTTAGAATATCTGTACAAAGTGATAGAATATTATATATATATATATTATATATATAATATATATATATATATATATATATAATATATATTATATATATTATATATATATATATATATATATATATATATATATATATATATATATATAAAAGTTCACTTCAATTTACCTCGTTAATTATTTGGGTAAGGTAGGTTATAAGGATGTGGCATTTGTCCAGATATAATACGTTGAGTGTTTCTATGTCACTCAAATCATAATAATATAAATACCGCACGTAATGACACTGGACACACTGAAAGAAAGAAAAATGTATGATTTTAAAATGTAGGTTACCGCCAATTTAATTTTAGTAATAAAAAATTAACATTCATTTGTTCTCAAATGTATAGACATGATTTGTATTTTTTTTTCTAAGATGTAATAAAAAAAAAAAAAGATTTTGTTTAAACTATAAATTAGACTATTCTTATATACAGAGTTTTATAATTTCTAGAATTCCAAATTCTAAGAAGGGACAACAAACAATTTACCATATTTCATCTAAGTATCACCATCTCGATATATTTTACTTTATTGTGGGTAGATTTTTATGTATACTTTATAGTTGTTCTCTGTATATAACCATACCTGAAGATATTGATATATTTAACGTGTAGTTTGTGTACCATGACGGCGCCGAGATACTGTTGTGAACCAACCGGACTGACAAGGTCAACATTTGGAACCGGAAATTAAAAACCAAATCTTTTTTTTTTTTTTTTTCGCGACGTCATTAACCCTATAAGCTATAATCCAACCTCTTTTTATTCTCAATTATATATATTATTGCATTTGTTATTAATGTTACTTTAAATAAAATCTTTTATTATAGTAACATCTTTTTAAACCTTTCTTTTAAATGATGATATATAAATTAATGTTGATATTTCTCGTGATAAGAAAATTGAGTGACAGTAAATAATTTCAAAGTGAAATGATGTTCTAATGCTTCTAGCCATTTAAGTTTTTTTAAACTACTTTAGTGATTTTAAATCCTTTCATTTTGTTAACGCCCACTTTATCAGAACTTCAATCAAACAAAGCAAAAGTTCTACTATCAGATATAACTCATCGTTGCATGATGATAATACTTTTTCACAGCTAATTAATTATTGTATCACTACTGTATATATATTTTATATATAATATATATATATATATATATATATATATATATATATATATATATATATATATATATATAATATATATATATATATATATATATATATATATATATATATATATATATATATATATATATATATATATATATATATATATATATATATATATAATATATATATATATATATATATATATATATATGGAATTATGCTTGCTTTATTCTTCAAAAGTATTTCAATTTCCTTTTTTATTATTTATTTCAAACAAATTCCATAGATCTTCCTCATTTATGTATTTTTTTTTCTTCATATATGTATAGTTGACTACTGAAAGTGTACGTTTCAAAACACATGGCTATATTGTTGTTAAATTCGCTAAAAAAAAGTAAATAAATAAATATTATATGAACAATAGATGAAACAAAAACAAATTTCACACAGGTTTTATTCACTTTTTTTTTCCGTTTATAAATATAATTATAACTTGTTTAATATTTTGTTTTTCTTAACAATTTTCAGTTTATTAAAATAACACTTTAGCCTGTAGACACAATTATACCTACATGAAGCATGACGTCTAAAAATTTTGTGTAAATAATTTTAGGTAAAATTAAAAACCATCAAAGTCAATGGCCAATGTTAATATATATAATATATTATATATATTTAAAAAATAATAAATAAAAATATGATGTACTCATAATATAACGGCTGATTTGCAAATAATTTATTCTTATATAAAATGCAAGCTCATGCGTTTGCTTATATTTCTCATTATGCGATGTTAATTGCTATCCATTGTTAAAATTATTGTTGTTCTTTTGTATGTTGTTTCGTTTCGGCCACGTGCAAAATTTTTCAAAGGTATCTGTCGCTGACATATAAAAAGTTGAAAACATAATACTTTTTTTTTTTTTTTTTTGCTTTTTTTTTTTTTTGATATAGTAAAAATCAATTAGAAAATCACTGACGTCATAATAAATTACATAGAATTTTTATATTTTAATTTTAAAGATCATTAAAAGGAATTGAAGTACCTGAATTTTTATTTCACGTCTTTTTCTTTTTTTTCTATCATATAAATCTTTTCTCATGTGATGAAAATTACTATTTATTGAAAATTCCAGTTCATCATGTCTTTTTAGGAATTTTCCTTTTTTAAATTACTGATGAAAACTGGAAATTTTAAAAGGACTGGTGTTTTAAAAACTTGTTGGTTTTTATGTGCTTTATGCACGATGGGAAAAACTACTAAAATATATTAACCTTAAAAAAAAATATTGTAATGGAGTTATTTATCATTATATTTATGTCGTACAATTTTTTTTTATAACAATTCTTCAACTTCAACATACAAAGTCATAGACTCTACTAGGACAGGAAATTTTTGTTTTATTGGTATTATACAAAAATTTTCAATTACATGTTAATAGAATCTTTATGAAGTTCAATATCCGCTATATAAAATAAAGTTTAAAATAACTCTTCACAAAGATTTATAAAATAATAATGATACATCGTAATAGTAGCAATTACTTCTGCAAATAAGAATCCATACGTATATATCAAAAGAATTACAATTATTGTATGAAAGTAAAATGATTAAAAGATTGAATACAAAAAGTAAAAAATTAGATACATTGCTCTGTATACGTATATATCAATTATAATGGTTAGTTATAGGTTTTTGCGCTATAAAATCGCGTTTTGTTTGGTTTAAGGCATCAAAAGAAGTGGTGTGGTTCATCTGATGATGACGACCGACGTCTGGTTATATCAGAGGAAATCAGGAGCAGTGACCGCCAACTTAGCTAACTTTATAATCCAACTTCTTTCTCTGCATGTCGCGATCTTTTGTCAACTACCTTACCAGCAATTTAAGCAAAGTATTTTGTTGTCAACGTCAACACACGAAAGCAATTACACCGCAGAAACACGCTCATATAAATACACAAAATTTTACTATATTATATAAGATTTTTCATTCTATTTCTTGGATACTTCTTGTGTTTTAATGTTTTCCGTACTTTATTTTACTTACAATAAAAATGAAAGGGAAAAAGGATATGAGATTCATTAAAATGATTTTTTAGTAAAAAAAAGTCGTAATCTTTATTATAGAAAAGAAGAGAAGGAAAAAAAAAAAAAATAGAAAAAGAAGAAGATCACATATTGGTTGAAATATTTTTTTATGTACAAAATTCAATTAGCTTTGAATTCTTTTGCAAATTACAGCAAGAAGGTTCTTTGCCCGGTTTGTATAAAGTATAAAATGCGGAAATGCAAGTGAATGCAGCAACCACAATAAAGCATGATCATATAATTTTTACTTAATGCAACATTGAAAAAACAAAGTACTCTGATAAAAAAAAAATCACGATTCCTTTCTTGGAAGTTATGAATAATTTAATTTTACATGAAATTTCATGTCTATTTTTATTATTATTATTATTTTAAATTAAAAAAATCTGAAATAATTTTTCTTGAATGTTTATTCTCCGTATAAACTCACATTAAAGCAACACACCTGCGTTTAAATTATGTAAAGTTTACAATCGAGTAGAAAGAATAATTTTAACTTGAATAAATAACTTATGAACAAGTATAATGCATTTACGCATCTCAAATCAATAAAAGATATAAGAATGAATGACTTGAAAAGTAAATTTTAACAACAAAAATGGTTTATTTAACAATATAAAATATAAGAGTAACTTTTCCCGTTATATTTTATTATCGATATTACATAACGTCTTTAGCAAAATAATATATTTTTTTTACACCAATATTTCTGATTAAAGCTCAAGGCAATATTACAAATATATATAATAATAATAATAATACAAAAATAAGTTATTGGTCTATTATAGTAATGTATTGAATTGTTGTGTAATTTTTTCTTGTATATGTTAGGGAGGGAGGGGGTGTGAATGGGAGTTCAATGGCCAACCAGGGAAGATGAATTTAACCACAGAAGCCACGAAGTTATAGCTTTAACATTATATATTGCCTCATCTCTCTCTCTCTCTCTCTCTCTCTCTCTCTCTCTCTCTCTATGTCTCTCTTTCCACCTCGTTAAAGATACAGCCAAAAATTCTTTCAAGAACGATGTCTTTTGTTGTCGCAATGAAAATTTATATAAACTTTATAATTTTTTTATATTTTTTTTTGTATCACGTATATATAAAGAAAGAATTTCACATAAAATTATTATAAAATAAATAAATAAAAACAAGAAAAGTAAGAGTGTTCTATTCGTTCCACACTGTAAATCCATGAGAAATAAAATATCAAAAGTCAGTCGTATGTAAATAGTTTTATTTTTAATGTACAATAATATAGACAAGTGATTAAAAAATATATATATTCGTCTTTGTGATTTGGATAAAATAAGGCGTGTATATGAACTACAGTTTGGCTGCTGTAAATTCGTTTCTCATTGCATTGTACCACTAGATAGAAAAAAAAAATAATAAAAAAAGAACATTGAAATGTAATGTTTGTAGGCTCTATGTTACAACATGGTTTAAAATCTTATTGAATTATTTTTTTCAACATTACATTACGGTATTTCAATTTCATTTAAATAATTTCATATCATTGCAGTGACTATTGTTCCTATATACATATTATGTATAATAATACTACATAAAAACTCAGTAGACCATAAATGGTTATACTTCTACAAATTGAATTTATAATTATAATATACATGTGTTCGATTAAAAGATTCTTACATTTGCTTTGTTATACTTCTTATATGTGTAATTAATTTTCTATATAGCTATTAAAGTTTTTTTTAAATATCTCAAAATAATTTTAGAACATAGAGGTGAAGCATTGAGAGTGTTTATAATTTGTATATGGGACGTGAGAATACTTATAGCAGATTATAATACGTAAATTACACCCTTTTGTTTCTGATGTATTTCTTAGTATTATTTTAAAACATATTATACTCGCAGTGCGTTATTATAGGCATATAACTTAATGTTTTTATTTAGTTTTTAAGCTATTATTATATACGATTTAATTTTTTAACTACATTTTAATCCATATCTCTTTCACAAATTTAGAACTTTTGCTTATAAAAATAGTGTTTTTAAATTGTGAACCTTTAGTTTGTTTCCTAACTTGTGTAAAAAAAGGGTTTAAATAGTAAATTCAATGCCAATTTCTTTGGAAATTATATTAAGGCTATACTTTTCTATAGATTACTGAGTCTTATATATATTTAAGCTTATCACTAAAGTTATAATGTTACGACACGACTAAGAGAGCTATAGGCAAAATGTTCAAGGAATTTACAAATTTATATCTATTTTAGTCTTAAAGCAAGTTCATTCTTTCAGTTAAAACTAAGTTATTGATATGAAATTATTGCATTGAAAATTATTTTGTTAAATAATTATTTATGATATAATTATATTATATTTTATCAACGTGAATAAGTTTGACTTTATAGTGTGAACTTCATAATAAATTTAAATTGTGTTTCCAGTTTTTTACATTACAATAATATATTGTATACTTAATTTTATTCTATAGCTTTTATTCCCGATATGCTATAACGAATAATAATAATAATAAATTAAACAAAGGAGCCAGGGCCAAAACATGAAACAATTACAGTAATAACACTGATTGTACAAGTATAACAAATTTATTTTCAACAGCTAATAGATGTAATTACGATTTCCGAATCACTCGTTTATCAAATTTTTTTGTATTTTTTGTTTATAACTACGTTTCAAATATAAAGTTGTCTTTTAAAAAAAAAATAATAATAACACTTATTTTTGAATACAAAGTTACTAATTATTCAAATATAAAATCCAAACATAAATATAATTTTAAATAGAAAGCGTTGGAAACATAAAAGACTAAAAATATTAATATTTTCCTTATAATTTTCTTAGAAGAAATAAAAATTGATGAGGTACTTTGAAAAAATCTCAAAGATTGAGACATGAATATCTCTCCCAGGAATATAAGTAAAGATAGTTATTATTATATTTTGAAAGGGTAATCGTCTCAACATATGATAACTAAAAATTATATTGTTTTCATCCCATCGGTTATAAGTTATAACAGTCGAAAATATCACGTACATTCAATAAAAAAAGTCATGAAATGTTCATAATATTATTAGGTTATTTTTGTAAATAATAATTTGTTCAAATTACTATAATAAGAATGGTTGTAAATCGTGTTTCTTGTCACATCAATATATTGATTTTTTTTATATATTATTCTTACTTTTATTTCAACATTCTCTCATGTATCAGAATATGACAAAAATTTGAAAAATTATAGCAACAGTTGTTTGAAATAAATATAACAAAACTATTAAATTTATTGTTCCTTTTGTAAGAAATAAAAATTCTTTTTAAATTATTATTATTACTATATATGTTAACATGAAAAAAAAAATACTTGTATTACAAAGAAAACGGTTGTTGAATTTTTTTTCTAGAGTAAAAGTAATAAGGGCAAAATAACAATAATGTAATTATATTTTATTTCACTTTTTTTTTTCCTATCTTGATAAAAGTATAGTAATGCCTTTAAGATATTATCCTATCAAATACAGTATGAAATTTAATTAATTGAAAAAATATTATACACGTTACTTATAAAATTTGTGGTCAGTTTTAAAAAGTAATTATGTTTACAATTTGAATAACGTTGTTATATAAAAGAGCCTTTAAGGTAGTAAAGTTGTAAAGCTGATTTGTGGTTAGCTAATAAAACCTGCACATTACTGTTATAATCCAGATTTCTATTTATATAATAATATACTGATTGTGTGGTAGAAATTTACAACCTTCTTCAAAAAATAAACTAAATAATAATAATAAAGATTTTGATCGATTTTTTGAACAATTGCTACACAAAGAATATATATGTATAAAAAAATCCTGTACTTTATAATATATATATATATATGAGTGACGTTTGAATTATATATTGAGTCTTTTTTATTCGTTATGTGGTTACAATAAGACACATTGTTGATTGCATTCGTTGTTTCATGGACCACACACTACTTGATATTTCTCTTCCATATATAGTATAAATTGATTTTTATTGTAACGTAATGTATCATATGTTTTTATCTTAAATATTTTAATATATATAATATATATATAGTATTCAATTTCAGGAAGTAAAAGAACCCAAATTAGGAACCAAATTTTTTTACATTATAACAAATAGATTTAAAACAAAATCCAGAAAAAACTCATTTTTATCATTGATTTTATCGTTCAGATTTCTTACATTGTATATTATTATGATTAGCTTTGATTTCTTTTGGCTGTACAGTACTTTGCGTTTATATATTAAAAATGTGCATTTTGCAAAGTAAATTTAATGGTATAAAAAAAATTTATATTTCCAGCAAATTTATAGGATGTATTTTACATGTTTATTTTGAGAAACTAACAATTTCTTAGAAACTACTTTAAGAAAAGTATAAATCTTATATACATAATACACTTAAAGATTATTAATATATCTATAAATCGTTTCTCGCATGAATAAAGTTCTAATTAATAAATGAACTGGAAATCGAATATATAAAGCTTTTAATGAATATGTTTAATGTTATTTTTTTTCACGCAAGAATGATTTTTACTAATGAAGGGATGTTAATAATGTTACAGCAGCGGGTGTGAGAGCGGCAAGAGACGCGTCATGTCCACGTATTTGTCCATCTGGAGGTGAACCTGTTTGTGGATCAGATGGAATCATTTACCCCAGCGACTGTGAGATGCGCAAGAAAACTTGTAACAAAGGTAAATAAATATAATCAATCAGATCTTATCATTATATATACATATTATAGTATTGAGTAAATAAAATCAATTTAACAATAAATCTGCAATTATGTATCGTAATTCTATGAGTCCATTTGTAATATTCAGGATCTATATAATGAAAGATCTTAATCATAAATTATAAAAATACATATGAAATAATGATTAATTATTATGCATATGCATTTATCTTTATCATTTCTCACATACTCATATAAGGTAGTAAAGAAATAATTAATTATTTGTTTGATTTATTATCATATTTTTACTCTCAGTCATATTTAAAAAAATCACCTCTAACTTTTATTTCACATTTCTGTGTTCTAGCATCGTTTATACTTAATAATAATATAAATAATATTAATATAATAATACTATTAATAATAATATTGATACAATATTAAATATCCATGTAATTAAAGTTCAATATTTAAAAAATATATATATTTGAAGGTTATTTTGTTCTATAATATTACATATATATATAGCGTATATAAGATATATTATGAAAAAAACTTTCAATTGCAAATTAAATTACTCCTAAAAAAATACAATTATTTTGACTATTGAAGCATAGCATGACAGGAATTTCCACTTTATTTTCAATTAAAAGTTTAACAATAATTTTGAATTCGATTTATTTACGATGTAGGATATAAGCTATTTTTTTTCTCAAATTTTTGTCACACTAATTTATTTAAAAAAAAAATCTATATTAAGCAAAACAAGGAAAAATATTCTTTTGAACTCTAGCTGATTTGTATAACAAGCTGTTAACATTTTTTCACGGTATTATTAGAATTTTTTTATAGTGGCTATATAATTAAAAATAATTAAATTGTTTTATTACTTGTAAAATAATGAAGTAGTTAACAAAAGTAAGCATATATATTGAGATCTTTTGAACGTGCTTATACGTACTTACAATAATAAGAATAAATAAAATAATAAATAAATTTCTTAGAAAATTAAAGAAATAATCTATATCATCCTCTTTTCTATTATGTTATTCTGTAAAAATCTGCTAATTTTTTTATAGGATTTACAATCACGTTCGGTTACGGTTTACGAAGCACAAAATTTAATGCATATGTATATAAATATATTTTTTTAGACATACATAAAGAGAGTAATGGATTTAAAATACATAAAATATTTTTTAGCATAACCTTGAAACCTAGTATTCAACCGACCTACTGCATGAATGAGTTTTAATAACTTTACATAAAAAAAAATAATAATAATAATAATAAAAAAAAGCATTAAAATTAGATTATAAGATCATAAATCGTCTCAGAGAAGTCTGTTTTTTTTTTTCTTAATAGAATTAAGATGAGAATAAATAGTTATTTTATGGACAGTACTGTACATTTACATTAATATTATTGAGTAATTAGTGCTATTTATTTTTATTCGTATGTTTATTTAATACTTCCGATTTTTTAAATTAAGTTTTTCATTATTGAAAATGTAGATCCGAGATAAAAAAAATATACTTATTTTATTATTTTCTTGTACTACAGGCAGTTTTACAAAACTCATAAAACAAAGAAAAATTAAATAAAAGCTACATTCATAAAAAAAAAAAAAAAAAAAAAAAAAAAAATCATAGATGAACGGATATTTTTTTTTACCCGTAAACGTTAAAAGTAGATACATAGAATAAAACATTTTTTAGACTATATTTTACAACAATTATCCTTTATTCATTGTTTTATTATTTGAAGGATTGATATTGGATGTCAAAATACAAACGATGTCCTATATACTGTAAAAAATACTGAAACTTTTGCACTACAAAATACTCA
Source organism: Ecdyonurus torrentis (assembly GCA_949318235.1). Lineage (NCBI taxonomy): Eukaryota > Metazoa > Arthropoda > Insecta > Ephemeroptera > Heptageniidae > Ecdyonurus > Ecdyonurus torrentis. Next base: position 25,516,490 of record OX439130.1, read on the forward strand.
TAACACTTATTGGCAAGACAATTGTAATACCGTAAACTTAAATTCAAGTATAATGATGACGTTATATTTCATGAATTATATGAGATCAATGCACGTATGATTATTTGACGTTCACACTTTATATCATATAAACTTGATACATAAATATAAACTATGTATGTAATATACGTATTTCCTGAAGAAGATTTTTAGTTTTTTTCATATAGGAAATACGTGTGTATATATAGGATATAGGTATTGCAATAAATATACGTGAAGTGATATTATAAATTATATAGAACAAACGTTATAACGGAATGTTTATATATACTTATATTTCTCAAAGTTTTATTGATCTCGTGGTAATTCGTTTTTAAAAATATAAATAATATTTTCGGAGAATTTACTTTTTTTAAAGGAAATGATATAATTTACTAAATTTACAGTAAATATTTTATCGTCCGACAAGTATTTTGTACTAAAATCATTTCATATTGACTTTTTACCTTAATAAAAAAGTAGGCATATACTTGAATTTTATTTTATTATTTTTATTACTATTTGCGATTTAATAAGTTTTGACAAGCTATATAAAAGAGCTTTAAATACTCAATTAATATGAACGTATTCATTTATATTTTGCATGTAATAACAAAAATTGAATAAGTTAAGAATTTAAAATTAAGGGATGGAAATATTTCTAAATATTTATATAAAACTTATTATTTTTAACAGTTTGACCTTAATTATTTCAATTAATTACATATTTCATAAAAAAAACTTTAGGTGTTGTAGTTATAAAAATTACAGTTGCTTTGTTTATTTTTATTATTATTATTTTTTTTTTGGAGAATTAAAACTCAGTTCCATAATTTATTGACAGATATCACGCGCAATTAAAGATAATAAATTATACTAATTTAAGTTTGACCAATACTAATCAATGCTAATTAACTTATATCTAATTCTAGGAGTACGGATATCCCGTGAGTCTGAAGGTCTATGCCAGCGAGCAACAGGTTCCAAGTGTGACCACAAATGCAGTAAAGAGGCAGATCCAGTGTGTGGAGCTGACGGAAGAACCTACCTCAACCGTTGCATGATGCAAGTCGAAACGTGCAGGTAATTATCATATAATTGCATAATATAATAAAATAAAGCTAAAAAAAATACATATATAAATATAAATACTGTTTTATAACATCTATTCTGTGTAGAAATTTACTGATGCAAAACGTAACGATTAATTTGATGAGCTTAAAGGTTTTTGTTTCTTTAATAGACTTTGATTGAAACGTTAGAATTTTTTTTTAGATGTATTGTACCTTATTTTTAATGAGAAAAGAAAAGAAAAGAAAAGAAAAGAGAGAGAGAGAGAGAGAGAGAGAGAGAGAGTAATCTTCTAACTTTTTGTCAAGTAAATTTTAAGATAGATGTTGAAAGAAACTTCACAACATTTTTTTTTATCTAGTCATTTCCTGGTAATCATCTGAGTTAGTGAGTTAAAGCGACATTAATTTTTGTTGTCATCAATCGTAAGATCCACTAGAGACAAGCGTTTCAGAATATGCGTGACAAACTAACTTATATAGCAATGGAGAGAATTGGCTTTTATAATGTAATGTAATGATCTTTTCTTCTATCTCAAAATATACAGTTTTAAAACAAATCTTTATTCTACTAAAAAAAATCTTGATGCTTTATATTTATTTCTTCAATAATATAATATTAAAGTATATAAATCCATTTTTAGTCAATTTAAATCCCTTGACTGCTATACGCAAATGCAATTACCAAAATTATTTACTATAATAAGGTATCGTATTTGTGGGTTAACATGTAAAAAGTCTTTAAAGTATAATTAAAAATTTGAAGTATTGTCTAAATTTTTTATACTCTTGCATTGACTCCATGCAAAGTATGAAAATTTTACCAATGAATAATGAATAAAAGGATTGTGAAAGGTAGCAGTTTCAGAGTCCAAGTTTGGTGGCTCATTCCTTGCGAGTCCTGACAGTGGACTCTCGTAATGTCCGTACGGTATCGCTCTTCACTTCTCTCATAAGCCAGTACATACTCCGAGTTTTGTTTTATAAATACTAATTGTGACCGAAATATATACAATGCGTTACCACTTCATTTTTTTTTTTATCGATTAACTCAATTTTCAAATTGATTGATTTATTGATTATTGCTTGTTTAGTATCAATTTGCTTATTCCATTATTTACATATTATAATATGTAGTTGTTATTATTCTCTCATTAGTCAACAATCATACAGTACATCAACCTACGCGGAAACACGCAGTAGCATGTCTTTCACTTCCTCATAACCGAGGATTATTATGGTTGCTGGTTATGTCATCATGTTGCTGTTGCATTGTATTCTATTCACATAAAATACAAGACTTGAAAAATCGATGAAAAATAATATGGTGTATAATTACGGTACTGTCAAACTATTATACAAAGAGACTGAAAGACATAAATCGTGTTTTTATAAGGCGATAAAAATTATTTTGATTACACTCTGTTGAGATTGTTACATTGATAGTATTTATAATATAATTGACCTGGTAATCCATGCTCGCGGTATATTGTGAGTCTGATTTGATGCGGTAACGGTACCCTTGCAGCTGAAGATAGAGCTGCAGAGCACGGCTAAATTGACCCAGTGATTTACCATGAGGTCACGATGTACACGTAGACAAAGGACTTTTAAAAAGTAACATAAACAAAATAAAGAAAAAGACCACCGGTCATGGAGGAGAAAACAAATAATGAATGCCTACCAAATTCTTTTCAAATCTCACGATCGAAGTCACGATCATAATATTTTTTTTTCTAAAAAAAAAAAAAAAAAAAAAAAAAAATCTATAAGAAAAAAGTATAACTCATGATTATAATATTTAGTATCGGGTATTTAAAATGACATAAAATTTTATTACTATTTAAAAGCAATTTACTATTTTTATGGCTTACTAAGCAAATGTACGGTTATAATTATAATTATTATTTAATGCTAATAACAAACACTTTTTGCCGACAAAGGTTTATGTTATATAAAAATATGAATTTCATTTTATTGCTTTTCTTTTAAACGTTTTCCTATTTATTTACTGATTGTAATTTCTCGTATTGAAAGTAGGTCTATTATTTAGATCTCCACATAACAAAAAACAATTTTAATTAAACGTAAAAGTAAAAAAATATTATTTTCCATTTACTCATATATTTATAAATATACATTTTATTACTATATTCAAATTAGAAATACAGCATGGTTATGATCGAACTGGATATTAAAAGTAATCAAATCTAATCTCTAGATCTTTTATTAAGGTCGTTGGAATTTATTTGAATGAAAGTTTAATCATACCTTTCTTTTAATTATGTCAGTTTATGACGTATAATTTCTATAGGTTCGCCACTCAATTTTGTATCAATATTTCCGTAGGGTTGGCGTCCAGCTGTCCCACCTTGGTCCTTGCAGTAACATTACTGCTCACCGTGAGAACTGTCCGGTGTCCTGTGACTTTGCTCCCAATGATGGACCAATCTGTGGATCTGACGGAAATGTCTACAAGAACACATGCATGATGAAGCTGCTCACTTGCGGGTATAACAATTAACTCATTTGATCGACTATTTTTATAATTATAATTTCTTTTTCTTTCGTTTCAATAAATATAATATCCGCGTCATTATTAAAGGCCTCCTGAAGTCAAAAACTGAAATAAAAAACGTAAAAATCAAGAGATGGGACCATTATTGATATTCATATTCATACACATGTTATATCCTTCAACCCGTCTATAGCCTCACAAACTGGGATTGAGAAACTGTAATGTAGGCAACTTTAGGAATTCATGATGTTATCAATTTCGGGTCTACAATAGAAATTGTAGTATACGGTTTGCCTACTTTACAAGTTTTCTCCCTAGTTTGTAAGAGTACAGAAGGGTTAAGGCACAAAGTGCATTTATAATTGTCCTATCTCATGATTTATCATTGAGAGGAAATTTGTTTTTGAGGCCAAAGGCTCTTTAATTATTATTGATTGTTTCCATTATGGCAAGCAATATAATAATATTAAGGCTATTTTATTATAATTATATTCTTGAATGACGAAAACAATCAACAAGTTTAAGTAAAAAGAACAATTAAAAATAAGAAAATATAGTTGATCAATATCTTCCTTACTTGTTTTCAATTAACTTAATTATGCTTTCTTTCTTATTTAAATTATATGTATATTGATGTATGTGACTGTTTTCTCAGCCAAGGGGTGGTTCGCACCAGCAAGAAATACTGCCAAACAACACGTCACTGCAAGGAGGCTTGCTGGAGAGTATCCAAGCCAGTCTGCGGATCAGATGGTGTCATTTACAGCAACCTTTGTCGCATGAAGTCCAAGAATTGCGGGTGAGTCAAAACTAGTATTACCGTATTCTTTTTATTCAAATTATTCAAGTATCACACGAAAGATTAAAGTTAACTTATTTTAATATTATTTTACATGACTTACTTTAGTAAAACAGCTTTATTAAAACAACAAGAAATAATTAAGTAATTAAAAATAAAATTTATAATATATATGCCTTTTTAAAATTTATTTGTCTGTATGCAACATACATGTTATCGCCTGGAATAACACACAGTATTAATTATATAGGACAAACGCCTGACCGATTTCTGTATTTTATATCATTACGTTCAAATAGGATAGTAAGATATTATAATTTTAGAAATGGAAGAAGTGAGTCATCGCAAAATAATTAAATTTAATTTATTCAGAAGAAAAAAAAAAGTAAAATTATATTCCATGGAAAAAACATATAAGTATAATCAATTTTTTAAAAATCATAATAGGGAAATGAAAATTCATAAGCTTCTTAATACTGTTAATATATTATATAATATATATTTATATTTAATTAAAACTTGAAATCACCAACAGCATGAGGCGAGTATATAAAATAAATTTATTCCATGTTGCAGACGCCACGTATTCGAGGTCCCCATGCGGTTCTGCATGACCCACGAGAGAAACGCGCAATCTGCCGAGGCCTGTCCACTGAGCTGTGACCACGAAACTCAACAACTCGTGTGTGGATCAGACGGCAATATTTATGATAGCGAGTGTGAAATGCGTAGTCTCACTTGTGGGTAGGTGTAAAGATTTTATTTCGACTTTATGTTTGTATTTAACCCTATATAAAATCAAAATATTAAGTGCGCAATATACATATGATTTTACAATAAAAAAAGTGAATTGAGACTTCTTAAAACAATTGTTTAAAACTAAAAATTAAATTAGAGAGATATGGTGGGGACGGGGTGTTGCTGCTTATAAAAAGAAAATTTGCGCAAAGTTTTTTTTTTTTGTCCTTTGATTATCTTTTAACCATTTGTTTCAAAGATTAAAAAAAAAAAAAAAAAATCTAGCATTGCTGGAATAAAGAAAACTAAAGTCCCTTGAAGATACCACGTAGTATACTCTGACCAAATTATTTCTCTATTGTTGAAAACCTCACTAAAATTAGATGCATTTAAATGGCTATCGTAACCTCTCAACGTTAATAGAAGTTTCTTAATAATAATAATAATATAGATTTATTGAGCATGAAGGATATACAGACAAAACAGTCATAGTCACAAACATTGATGCATTTGCTCAAAAGGATAATTAAAAAGGCAAAGCCCATCGAGTTAATTATCCATAGGTTAACATAACAAAACAATACTTGATTAAATATGCTTATGGTGCTAGATAGAATACTTGGGAATTTCTAACTTACTTCAAAGAAAACTAAAGGTGTACTGTATTTATTTTACGTATAACTAAGTTGCATTGTAGTACTAATAATTATATATAAATAATTCCAATTAATATTATTTTTTTACATATATATTACAGTTCCCAGAACAAGAGACGCGTGACCAAGGTTGACTTTGAGAAATGTCGCTCCAAGTTCAACAAATGCACTCAGCTGCAATGCTCTAATGATGAAGATTACGTATGTGGAAGTGACGCTACTAATTACAGAAATCCTTGTCATCTGCAAATTGCAACTTGTCTGTGAGTGTTAATTACAAAAATATTAATTTACTTTATGCTGTGATATAAATTATTATAGTATAATTGCAATATATTTTTTATTGATATTTTATTTTATGACTTATTTCTCACAGTAAAGGAGTTCAACAGTCTCACTTAGGAAACTGCACTGTTTTGAATAAAGAAGATGATTGCCCGACTTCTTGTGGAGATGATGCATCTATTGGTGTTGTTTGCGGCTCTGACGGTAACGTGTATAGGTAAGCACGATTTGGTAAAAGGAGAAAAAATAAAATACCTATGTGATTACTATATGGATACTGTAATAAAATTATTGTTATTTATAATATATTGATGAACTTATACGTGATCTGTAATGTCATTTTTGAATGTTTAGGTCTATTTGCGAGATGAAACTTCAATCATGCGGCCAACGAGTGGTTTCAGTCCCTGAACACCATTGTCGTACCACCAGCTACTGCCATGAGGAATGCTCGGACCAAAGAGATTTCGTATGTGGATCTGATAACAAATTCTACAGGAACGAGTGTGAGATGAAACGTGAAAATTGCGGGTTAGTGAATAACAGACAAATTTTAATTGTTCCTAAATTTTATTTAAATGTTTGTTGTTGTAGATATAAGCATACCCGTTTCTTAGAGTGAAATGTTTATAAAATTGTAACGTAATGCATGTACTCATCCTTCCATTTTCTACTATACAACAATATTTTAAAATACCACCATGGCTGGGCAAGTGAAACTGACTGTTTCTTGGATGACAATAAAACAAAACACAATTGTAAAAACAATAATAATATTAATAAAAAAACAAATAATTAACTCTTTAAAAATATATATATATAAAAAAAAAACTTAATAAAAACTCTGTATTGTTTTTCAGAAAACACATTTATGTGCAACCCATCAAACGGTGCTTAGCTGGATTCCAGTTCCGCGGCTGCTCGAAGATTTGTCCTGCTTACTATGATCCCGTATGTGGAACTGATAACAAGACGTACTCGAATGATTGTTTCTTAGACATTGAGAATTGTCGTTCACGTTCCCTTGTTACCAAGCGCCATCTTGGACAGTGCGGACAGCCTGCTCCAGTCACCGCCAAGAATTATCTTTACTAAAACTGGAAGAAATTGTTTTCAAATTTACAGCAATCATCAATAATTTGTGCTATGACTCTCACAATAATTTGACTCTTTTTTTTAATATTATTTTTAACATTCTAACTTTTTTGCTCGTTTAGCCAAAACTGTTTGTTTAATTCACCGTTCTTGATTTAAAATCAACCTTTATTTTATCTTCAAAAATATAGAGATTTTTTTTTAAAGAAAAAATATTTAATTTAATTAAATAAGAATAATTTTTAAGCTGTAAAAATGAAAATGTATAAAAGAGCTTTAAACATTATTAAGCTCATACAATGTTTTATGAACCAACTGAATCTAATGTATTTAAACTTTGAAAACTCAATGTGCACATTTAAAATATAATAATTGATAAAGTGTCTTTATTTTTAAAATTTTGTAATGAAAACTCAAATTTGGTCATGCTAATTTAATATTAATGGTTTAAGGGGTATTTAATGTAAAATAAAGTGTAATTTCCTTTATATTTTTTAATTGTGCATATATATATATATACTTCAAATTTACATCTATGATGTGTATTTTTGATTAGAAAATTTGTTTTCAGGATTATTGAAACCCAGTAAACAATTAAATGCGCCATTTATATTTCAGTAATTTATTCTAAAAAGTTTTAGTATTTATCTTGGCGTTTTTGTATAACTGGATACTGTCGTTTGCCATGTGAAGTGAATTTTATTTATGTGTATTTTAATTTATCATTTTGTGTGTATTTATTTATAAGCTTTTATGTATTTTTATACAAATTAAATATTAAGAGAGTAAGATTGATTAAAATGTGTTACTTTTTTTTTATATAATCCATCCATCCAAACAAACGTTTATTTACTAATATTCAATGGAAAAAATAAATAAATTTATGAGATTTTTAAAATAAAAATAAATAAACATTTGTATGATATATGTATTGAAAAATATTTCATCTGACATTATATACAAGAAGATATTTCTAAAAATGAGCAATACTGTGTATTTGTACTGTACTGTACTGCACGTTTGAAAAGATATTAGATATTTTAACATTCAAGTACAGCCTATGCGGCCTATGTTTTATCACAAGAATAAATAACACGCCAATTTTGCGCAAATTTTAAAATGGTAACATATATATTATACATATATTTCCACAATCATGTGTATGCGTACGCACTATGAACATGCAAACCAACTGCTATATTATCCTCTATAGTAAAGTGATAAAAATAAATAATATGATTGTACATATAGGAAGAGAATGGATTATGCAAGTTTAGAGAGAAGTTTGACCAAACTCTGCAATAATTCTCTCTTGAAGATTTGCATAAAATTTTCTGTACTATATATATATATATTATATTATACATTTATGTATCATGGCTATAATCTTTTAAATTGATCAAATTTTTATTTTTTATTACTTAAAAAAAATTAACACCAAAAGTGGAAACTAAAGAATTTTTTTATCAATTAATAAAATAGACATAATATAAAATAATATAGATAATTTGAATAATTATAATCATAAATTAATTAATAAATAATTATAAAGATAAAAGAACGATTATTCTTATTCTTATTTATAAAATTAAAAAAATTTGATCCCCCGCCAACACGCAGCACAAAGCGAAATTTAATTGAACACTTCCACAATGAACTATTCACAGATAGGAATATATAATATGTGCAATAAATTTGATTGCATATATGAAATATGAAATTACATGAAAATAAAATCGTAGAAATAATTTTTGTACCATAAAATCCCATTGGACGAAAAAAACAAACAAAAATCATAACTTTTTTTAGAATAATATAAAATATATTTATGATTTATAAAAAAATATATTGGGGCATAAATATATTCCACCAAAAAATATTTTGAAATAAATTATGTTCTCTTTGCTGTGCACAAAAATAAATTTTGTTGTCAGAGTTTTATGAGTGTTCAAATTTTTTCGTACATAAAATTGCGAGTTCAAAAGAATCCTCCAGGGGGCAACAGCGAACAGTAAACAAAATAAAATTGATAAAATTTATTAAAGAATGTTACGCCCCAATTTTAAGAATCATGGAAGGTGATACAGAGAGCACAAATACATCCATCGATGATAAAACTGAAGATTTTTGTGAAAATCCAACGCGAGACGCATTAGCTGAAGGTTTTATGTGTCTTCTGAAGCCTACGATTGATCAACTTGATGAACGTGTCCGCGCTACCAGGTAAAATGTCAACGCAGGATTCATGTAGCGCGATATCATATTATGTACATAATATGTACCATTTATTGTAATTTTACCATGTATGTATGTATATACATTGTACTATACTATACAAAGAATGCAACGTTGGAATAATCCATCATCATATACATATTGGCCTGGCCAAGTACAGGTTACATTCATTATATATGAACATAAAACCTAAAGTATGCATATTGATTTTTTTTCTTCTACAGTACATATGTATGTACCTATGTACATACACTGTATATATGTATCTTATACAGTATATATGTATGCATAGTTCATCTCCTATGTCGGATCGAAAGCGTGCCACAATCTGCGGTCTCTTCCAGAAAAAATATTGTAATTGTGGTGCGCTTCATGATGATCTGACATTCCCGCTGTAGAAGATGAACTATGTACTATACTCTCTTGAACTGCCTGATGTACTATCACTATCATCAAAAATTTTATTTGCAGCGTTTATATAGAAAAACCATATAAACATACGAGAGTGGGTGGTGGGTGGCTTTGCTCCCAAAGAAGCAACAACTCCAACTTAAAGAAGAGAGGAGAAATCTTTGTCACCAAAAATCACGTGGTTTAAGTGACCCATAAGAGTGTGGTGTTGTTGTCTTCGTTCAACTGAACGTGTGGCGAGCACCAGACAGGCAGGCAGGGAGGAAAGAAGGCAGCACGGCTGGTTGGCTTGCCGCGATGCACTTTGACCTTGCATCAAAACGCACGACAATACTGAGACCAAATCTAAACGCAGCTTTTTTTATAGAGTATGGACTCCACTGTGTGGTGCAATGTTGTGTTGTAATGCAAGGTCGTCAAAGTGCATCGTAGCAAGCCAATAAGCCAAGCAGCCATGCTGCCTTCTTTCCTCCCTGCCTGCCTGTCTGGTGCTCGCCTTATGTTCAGGTGAACGAAGACAACAACACCACACTCTTATGGGTCACTTAAACCACGTGATTTTTGGTGACAAAGATTTCTCCTCTCTTCTTTAAGTTGGTGGTGGGAGCAAAGCCACCCACCACCCACTCTCGTATGTTTATATGGTTTTTCCATATAAACGCTGCAAATAAAATTTTTGATGATAGTGATAGTACCTATGAGTTTGAGGTGGGACTGTACCAGCAAAATATTTATAATCAACATTGGACTTAAAGAATTACCCCTTTTTCCCCCTTAATGTACCAGCAGTCAGCTCTACATACCATACCCCTATATCTATAGGGTGTGCATGACATCATTCTAAATGCTTTTTGATGCTCTTCTTGAGCAATGAATAGCGTTGCTCAGCATAAGACAAATGTAGTTTTTTTTTTTTTTTATTATTATTATTATTATTTTTCTTGCATACATACTGTACTTGAAAAACTAATTCAACCTGACTGGCAAAATGAGTCAGTAGTAGAGTAGTAGTTTATTCAATTAGCAACTGAATGCTATTGAGCCATTTTCCAATACTGGCCCATGTTATTTGGCACTCACTTATGGCGTTGACTTTAACATGAATGAAACCATATGCAATGTTTTGTATGCATATTAACGTAGCTATGTACATATATGCATGATATGTATAGGATGAACTTTTGAGTGTATGCATACATATGATAGGAAAGCATATTAATGATACAGTCACACCGGTATACTACTGTACTGTATATCAGCAGATCGTTTTTGTTTTTTTTTGTAAATTTTAGCATTGTTTTCCCGATTTAACGATAACTACATACTACATACCAATATGTGTGCTTATGTAAATGTATGTATGTAATGTACTGTACATACATTACATCATGGTCTCTCACAGTGAGAATATATGAAAGGCCTTGCATATTATGCATGTAAGTGATGTAAGTCTATGCACTTAAGTCCCTTCTAGAGTACTCTAGTCCCTACCTATAATTACCTGTTATACATGGACTTCTCTATGCACAGCTAATTCTTTGTCTTCTTTTATAGAATCAGTCAAGTAGAACTACGTCAACAAATTGACAGCTTAGCTGAAGAGTTGAAGAGGATCTCTGATTCACAGCAGTGTCCTCTGGACCTGGAGGGTTACGTCAAGAAACTTCTTAATTCTAAGAGACGTGTTACTGTAGTTAGTAACATATTACAAGTTGCACAGGTAAATTTTCATTTTGTTTGGTGGTGGGGTTACAATATTTTCTCTCTCATACAGGGCATCCCTATCAATTAACAGCTCAAATTTCCACTCCCCAATTTTTTAAAGCTATGTATTTGATATTGTATAATATTTTAATTAATAATTTGATGAAACAAAAGAATAGTAATATGTAATTAGGAAAAAAACATCGTGGTTTGAAAATAAATTCAAAGAAAAGGGATAGTAAGAAAGACCATTATTACACTGATATAGATATATATTGTTGAAAAATATTTGGAGCCATAAAGTTAACATCTGCCCTAGAATAATGAAGGAAATCAAAAAATCAGGTTGAAAGGCAATAATTGCAAATTATTTACAAATTTTGACGCATTTTCCAGTTGAATTGATGATCTGTACAAAAAAGTACAGTACTGGTACCTATCAGATAAAAACAAACCTATTTCATTCAAATGGGATTTCATTGGGTGATATTTTTGTCATTACCCCTCCCCCCTCTTTTTTAGTTTAGTTTTTTTTTTTTTTTTTTTTTTTTTTTAAATTATGTACAGTAATACATTGATGGAGTAATAGAGTAATGGAAGTGCTGTAATGGAGTGCTGGTAAGAGATGCTTCAAATTCGGGAGAGGCGGAGAGCGCAGATGTTCCAAATTTGAGGCGCGAGGAGACTATACATAGTTCAGTTTTCCGCGGAGCCCGGGATGTATTAGTATGTCAATGTTGCTGTCACTTTACTTATTTAGTAACATTAAATATGCACTTAATTCAAATAACATTGTTCCGCAGGAGAGATTAAACAAAGTGCATCAACTTGTAGCAAGAGAAGCGTCAAGACGAAAGGCTTTAACAGAACCATCACCAGTTACAAGTCCAAGTGCTTTTCCTATAGAGGGTAATCCATCCATTCAGTGATATGTTTCTGGCTTTGATAAGTGATTAAATGTCATTCCAGATACTGTGATTTTTGTTTTGTTTAATTGTTATTCAAATAAAAAAACAAAACATGGAAACGCCTTCTACACTTCACCTAGATTTTCAAGATGTTTATGAACCTGCAGAGGATACATTTCTCCTAATGGATGCTATAGAAGGAGATCTTCAGTGGCTAAAAAATAAAAATGTAGTGTTGTGTGTTGAGGTTGGTAGTGGGTCTGGTGTAGTGTCCAGTGCAGTAAGCAAAGCTCTTGGTGTAGTATGTTTAACCACTGATATCAATCCAAAAGCTTGTCATGCAACAAGACAAACTTCCATTCATCATGGTGTAGGTGGAAGACTAGATTCACTTTGTGGAGATTTACTTGATCCTTTACTACCACAGATATACAATAAAATAGATATTTTACTTTTTAATCCACCTTACGTCCCTACTGATTCAAGTGAAATTACAAATAGCAGTATCTCTAGAGCTTGGGCAGGAGGATTGGATGGCAGAGAAGTAATTGATCGTCTTTTACCTCTAGTACCAAAATTACTTTCTCCTCAAGGTGTCTTTTATCTGCTGCTTCTAAAAGAAAACAAGCCAGATGAAATAGAAGATTTCTTCACCGATCTTGGATTTACAACTAAAATTATTCTATCAAGAAGAGCAGGCACAGAAAGATTGTCTGTGATGAGAATTTGGAAAGTTGATTCTACAAAGTGAAGTGTGTGATATAAGTTTGTGTATATTATTAATAATAGTGTGACGCTACCTATTACAAAAATAAGTTTTCATTACATATTAGTATTTTTTAAGTTTGACTCTATAATATTATTTTATTTTTTCTCTTTTATTTGTTGTTTCTGCTAATTTATACAAAACTGAAACTAAAATAAAGGGTACTGTAACCCATTATGTTCTAATATGTATATTTTCTACTTTTTTCAAACAACTGTTATGTATGTTTGTTTGATGTGTATTTATATTCTAATTTTCTTTTACCTTGTATGCAAGAAACTAATTTAGTTAAGCTTACCGTATATTACTGAAAATAAATAGTTGAACAAATATAACAATATATTTTTTCCTCACTAAAAATGTGCTTTTGCACTTATCACTAAATTAACTTCTCTAGGCATGTATGTGCTACCATTACTCTTTTTAAATTAAGGGTTGTATATAGATGGCTTGTATCTCAAAATCTAAAAAAAAAAAAAAAAAAAAAAAACTTCCAAATTTTATGATTCCATTTCAAAATTAATAGTATCGGCTACCTATGATAAAATTTTCAAAACCCGTGACCATCAGATAAGAAAGAAAATAATTATTGAAATTAACATGGGCTCTTATGGGACTAAAACTTTAAAAAATCATAATTCAAAATCTAGCATGGTGACCCCCCAATATTTTTACATTTTTGAAGATACCTAATCCTAATGTATCACTACAAAATTTCAGATTTTTCTGTCTTTACAACTTTTTAGTCAAATCCCGCAGTAGCTGATTTCAGGTCTTAAGTTACAATCATTATTTTTTATAAATACACAAAGCTGTGGGTAAAAACAATAATTTTATTGAAATTTCAAATACAATTCATGGGTTACTGGTCCATGCATTTTATGGCAATAAACAAAAGATTAAATGACACGAACATGAATTTCTTGTTACATAAACTTAAAACACCTTTTTTTTTTTTAGATGTAAGGTAACATTTTTGTAATTCTATTTAATTCTATTTTTTTTAATGAATTACAAATAATTAATTTCAAAATACAAATACAATTTAATTTCACTGAAATTATTTTGATACATACATTTAATTTTTATAGTAACAGAAATAACGTTGCAGACTTTATGCAAAAAAAAAAAAAAAAAAAAAAAAACTTTTGATGTTAAGACTAGTTAACACTATGAAATAAGACTATTCACATAAAAATTAATTACTGTATTATTAAATCATTAATGCCAGAAATTTACATCTATAGTTTTATTTCAAAGTGTGGAGTAGTGTATAAAATTTTTGTAACAATGAACATAATTTTGATTGACAGAAGTAAAGAGAGACAACATACAAACTGCTCTATGTTTTTGATCACACCCATTTCTGGTTGCATGTTCTGCTCATGCATATAGCATGTTAAAATTGGAAGCATATATGATCAAAAACTTAGTAGCTCAGAAGTAACTTTCTTTACTCATCATAAAAAAATAATAATAATAATAAACTTAAGTTTTTTTTTATATATAAAATTGAAGATGCTTTTTGATTCTATAATTAATTAAAAGACACAAAGTTATTTTACTTATTCAATCTTGCACAACGTGACAGGCCAAGCCTGAGTGACTTACGGACAGGTTTAGCTGCAAGTTTAGATGCATTTGAATCTTTGCTATCTAAAGTAACAGTTTTCTTTTTTAGATCCTTGCTGTTGCTTGGAGTCATACAAGCTACTTTTACAGGTGGGCCAGACTCATCTTGAGTACAACGTTTTGTACCCCTCATCATTTTCTCAATTTGTTCCATCACTATTTCAGTTTGTGTATACACATTGAAAGTTGAAATATCTTCAGTTTGTGTAAAAGTACACTTTGGTATTACGTTTAATGTATCTGTTGTAACATTACATTGAGTTTTGGCACTAGGAAAGGAAGTTGGAGTAAAATAATGAGGTATGGCAGCCTCTGTGCTTGCCATTTGTGGCAATTCACTCTCAATAGGCAGAGAAGCTTCTAATTGTGAAGCCTCTGCTGCAACTTCCATTTCACACAAATCAATGAATGGTTGTTGAGGCAAGAGAAGCTCAGCAAAAGATTTCATCTCTTGGTCTTCTTTACTTTGAGAAAAAGTAATAATGCAATCCATTCTTTCTTCTGAGTCTTGTGATAGCTTTAGAGTGTTATGTAAGGATAAATTCTCCGAGTTTTCTGATTTTACTGTGGATTGAGTTAAATAAGGATCACAATTATCATAGACAATATCATCTACATAATCCATATCATCAAACTGGGGAGTAGGATCTAACACTTGTGAACCTGTAGTTGCTTCTGGACTTGAATATATTGAGTAATCCTCAGTATTAGGTTGTGATAGATCTTCTTCATTCTCTGTCATTTCAGGTATTACTGAATAAGAAAGCGGATCAAGTTGCCAGTTTGTTTCAGTGGTGGAACATTTTATCTCATCAATCATTGCCTGGTAACTTTGTTTGTTAACCACAGTCTGATCTTCAATTTTATCTTGATCCCTGGAATTAGAGTCTGGTGTATAGTTAAATACATTCTCTGAAGTCACAGTGGTATGAGTATTTGGATTACTCTCTGTACTGCAAACAACGTTGGATTTGTGTTTTTCTAGATTGGGACTTGTATTTACAAGCTTTATTTTCTTGTTTTCTGGAAGGCAGTGTTGTGTTTGTGTATGAAATTGGTTTAATTTGTATTCTTCTAAATAAGTTTCTTCAGTATTTTGGTCATCAATAGAAGATTGTGTATCAGTCTTGGTTTTGTAAGTCTGGTTTTGAATTTCAAATGTGGAATGTGATTCAATGTCTTGAATTTTGATACTAGAAAAATTTGTATTCATGCCATGCTTATCATCTTGATCTTTATTCTCAGGTTCTTCTGGCACTACAGCTTCAGTTCCTAATTCCTGCAATTCTTTGATTTCTTCATTCTCTTGGGTGTCGATGTATTCCTCAGGCATTTCTGCCACTAATTTGTCACCACCACCAGGGGTTTGTGCAACACTCTTGCTGTCGGTCTTGTTTTGAAGTTCTGATATTGCAGTTGATTTTTTCTCTTCTGTATGCTTTAAAAACTCACTATTTTCACTTTCTGTTTTATTCTCAGTTTCTACAGGCACCACAGCTTCCATTCCTAGCTCTTCTAATTCTTTGATTTCTGTATTCTCTTGGCTGTTGATAGATTCTTCAGGTGCTTCTGTCATTAAACCAGACCCAACAACTCCAATGCTGTTAAACGTTATGTCTTTTGTTGGTGCTATTTTTAGTCGTATTTTTGTAGTATGTTCAATTAATTTTGCTGTGGCTTCACTTAGGAAGTTGTCCTCTTTCTCTGCATCCATTGTTGAATTATTGGCATTTAAAAATGATTTCATTTCAGTATTTTCTACTCCTATTTCATCCATCAATTCTTTGACTTCTGTGTAGTTGTAACCATCAACAATTTCTGAATTAATTTCATTGGTTTCTTTTGATGTACAGCTATTTAATTTGGTCTGACTTGTGCAAACATCTGTCCGATTTGACTCCGCCAGTAATGCATCTGAAAACTCTTCAGTATCTTGTTTAACGAGATGATTGATTTTGTCTTCTTCATTTAATTCTGAAGCTTTAAGATCCTTCTGTTGCTCTATAGGAACTTCAATGATCACTACATTTTGTTCTGTGTTTGGCGTTGGATTGTTTACTAATTCTGTAGGTAATGCAACTTCAAGACCTAACTCCTGCAATGTTTCGATTTCTGTATAAACCTGGCTGCCTATTTCTTCATCTGTGTTTACTTCTTGAGTGCATTCAGTAACAAAACTTGCATCTTTCTTTTGAATTGCTGTATTGCTTAAACTTGTTTCTTCACTGCTAACAATGTTGAGTTCTTTTTCATTATTTGTCTCAGTTTTGTAAATTATACACTGTGGTGATTGTATAACAATATCTTGTTTGTCACTTTTATTCATGTCCTCGTACTGTGTGTTTTCATTGATGTGCTTTAATTGATGATGAATGATTGCATTGGTCATGCAAGTTTCTCGCTTGAAAAATTCATCAAGTGGCATTTGAAGTCCATCACTAGCATTGGATACAGGGTTTACATTAAAATCTTGTTCATTGGATACAGGGTTTACATTAAAATCTTGTTCATTGGATACAGGGTTTACATTAAAATCTTGTTCTTGACTGCCTGAGATAGATGCTGGGTGCTTTGTTGACAAGAAGTCTGTTTCTAATGTAAACTCCAAACTTGAATCAGAGTGTAAAATCTTAGCACTTGAATTCATCATAATTTGTATTTCCATTTCACTTGTTTCCTGTAAAACTTGCAATTTATGTTCCTGTAAGTATGGATGAACTTCATATGTTTGTACATTTTTGTCATCTGGTGTGTGCATTGCTACATTCATGACTTGATGTTGCTGCAAGGCAGCTTCTATGTATGGCTCCCAATCATCTGTTACATCCCCTTCTTTCTTTTGACTAGCCTCTGGAAATGTTTCTGTAATCTGCTGTAAAGAGAGTTGAGCTGGTAAAATATCAACAGATGGCACTTCTTCATTGCTGTCAGTATCCAGAGCAGTGTCTTCTAATGAGTTTCTTCTAGTCAACGTTCTTTGCACTTGCATTAAATTAGCAGTCTCAAGCATTGCTAATTGTTGTTGCTCTTGGAGAATGATGCTTAAATCAGGATGGCTTGTCTCGAGGCTGCTGCTGCTGCTGCTTGATCCAGTAGGACTGCATGGTAGTTCATATTCTGCTAACAAAAGAGAACAGTAAAAATATTATAGTGTCTAATTATAAAAAAAATAATAATAATAACAATAATAAATTCTATCAGTGCTATGCTTGCATGCATAATAATATTTTATTTGACGAGTTTTATTTAATCGTATAAATATTTGTTTTATTTTTAACTCAAGATTTTGTCACCAGTATTTTGTGAATGCTTTGCTAAAATATAGAATTACAGTACATCGATATGACATACACATTGCATGTATAATATTCAGTCATGGAGTCAATACCAAAATTTTTGATACCGATATTTTTAAATTTTGCCGATACCGATACAATACCCCGCATAAAAAATCTTGCTCCGATACCGACATTTTTTCTCGATATTTTTGCTATATATTATACATAAATATTGCACCATAAATTTCATCTTTCTTTTTTTTTTTTTTTTTTTTTTTGTAACCTCTTGCAAAAATGTTGTAGAAAGACATTAATGGAAATATGCTACATCTTTTATAATTTATTTTGCATTGAATTAATGTACAGTACAAAGATTTAAAATGTCAATCATTGGTTATATTTTATTGTGGTTTCTACCGGCGCTTTAGTCATCAGGAGAGTTCATAGAAAGTACTGTACCACCACACGACGGATTTCTCAGAAACTTGGCGACAGTCGTTCATAATTTTTTTTTTTTTTTTTTTTTTTTTAATAACAAGAAAAAAGTTTTAACACCATTGATTTTATTTTTATTGTATGTAAAATACAACAATTTTTACCTTTTACCTGCTGCATTCTTAATACTTATTATTTATATATAGAAAAGCTATAAATTAAAAATACTGTGCATGTCGTCCTGCCCTGTTATTATAGCAAAATGAAAAATATAGGAGTGAATTTTATTGTCCGGGTACCAAAGATAGATAATCTGTATTTTTTTGTATTTTTACTTTTATGTTATGAGAGCAAAAGTATCAAAGTATTGAAACAAAGTATCAAAATTCGACGATATTTTGCTGATATCGGTGACCGATACCGATATTCAATACTAAGTTAAAAAAAAGGCCCCGATACTATACCGATATGATAAAAGTATTGGTATAGTATCGGATATCGTACTCATTTGATACTCCATGACTGATAATATTTGATAATGAGCCCATTGCGTATACATTATTATGCAAATAAGTGTATCATGTTTTAAATTTCGGATGTACATAGGAAAAAAAAAAGAGGAAAGAAAACAAAAAACATACATACATATGATCATATTACACTTTGTAATATACGTATACAGATATTTAGTTTTTTTTTTTTTTTTTTTTTTTTTTGTATAACATATATATGAAAGTAAAAGCTAAAATCTTATTCATGTTACATACAAATACTAATAAACATACGTATGTATAGGAGTTTATTGTGGCACAACCAACCTTCGTGTAGACTCTCATCATAGTCGATACTGATAAATTCTTCATCAGTTTTGCTGTCCATGATTCGACCACCACAGGCACCCTCTACAAATATATACATACATATTACAGAGATGAATAAATTTTCATTTAGTAATTAATATAATACATAATTTTTATTAATAACACATTTCAGTAAAATTATTAAATTATAAAAAAAAAAAAAGCTGAGGAATAATTTCCCATAGTTTGTAGCTCAATAGCAAATAGCAGAGGCATTTGTCTTTCCACACAATAAAAATATGTATGTAGGACTGATGTAGGATGTACTGTATTAGTCTGTATACGCACCCATGGAGCGTCAACGATTCTTGATCTTAAAATAATCATGTGTATGCATTGCAATGCATGCACAATGTACAGCTAACGTTTAGAATTTATTTTCTTTATTATATGGTTTTACATACCGTAAGAATTCTCAAAGTAAAATAGTTAAAATCTGTAACTTCTTTTCTTTGACTGCTTATTCACTTTTTTTTAACTTTCAATGTCTGTTCAAAATATCCGCTTTCTAACGGTTATCTTTCAAATCCAGAAGATGTCGCTGTAGTCCAATTGAACAATTGAAGATCAATAGGCAAAAAAGCGCCATGATTCAAAAATACAAAAAAATTAATTAGAATAAAATAAACCAGACCCCTTCAATTTCATTTTTTGGTTAAAATATAATTAATAACTTTCATTTAATTGAAAAAGGTGGAAATTTTTATATATTTTGACTCGGACTTTGTAATATAAACGTCGGAAAATTTCAAAACAAACAGCTGCGTTTTAGAATAAGCTCCGCCTCCTCCGACATCATCTTTGCAGAAAAGTGAAAAAGGAGAAACTGGAGAAAAGGCCAGGAAAAGGCATCAGTTTTATCACTAATCATAAATTTGTCAGAGCGTGGAAGTCCAGCTTATGATATTTTAAACTTCTATAAATTATAATATATTAATATCTTAAGTTTCGGTGGTCTAAGGATTCTCTGTTCTCTGCTTCAATACGAAGGTAATTTCAGCGTACCAAAAAGGAAACGTCCATTGTCCATCCCCCTCATTCTCGAATTCGTCATGTTCATGTTTAAAAGTGTATAAAGGCTTATGAAAATGTTCATAAATACAGTCGTGTAACGTGATTTTGTTATTGTTTTTACAATTAACAGTTATGGATATTCTCACTCGCAATAGTTATTACATACATCGGGAACTATTACATTATCATACGTAATGACAGCTAGTCGACGATCTGGTAATGCCGATCTATCCGAAAGTTTGGGCAATCTTTTATTGTCTCACTTCCATTGTGTCTATGTGAATGCACATGTTACAGACATTTGTATTTATACACGTTACATATTTCATTTACATTTCTGGTATTCCATTTCCATTTTTTTTTTTTTTTTTTTTTTTTTAGTTGGCTTAAAATTATCAAAACACTATATGTAATACGCATACGTTAGGTTTTTTATTTTCTCTTATATTTTTTATATAATGAATGTACATGTTTTATTACATAGTATGTACATACATATAGAACACCAAATTAATGTTGTGTGATTCCATATATTTTATGAATCTGCATTACAGTATGTATATCATGCATCCATTCCATATCGTTGGGTTAGAGCACGAGCACAAACTGTGTATGTATCTACAAAAGCAGCTAAATTGAAACTCTTATCTTTTTGTATAATGTTCTGAACCTTGTTGTTTTTGTAGATACATACACGTTTTGTGCTCTAACCCGACAATATGTATGTAAATTATGCAAACACATATTACCGTATATTTTTTTAGAGTAAAATTACTGTTCTTTATTTTTTTCCAGCATACAGTCTCCAAGGCTTCTTTTTCAAGCATGGTACACATAAACATATAAATTGTATGTCTAAAGTATAGACGTGAAGATACAAATATGGAAAATAAAAATGATGATCCAAGTGCCTCCACATCTTCTTCTAATGCAGGCGCTGATAAAGATGCGGATGCTCCAGAAAGCAAAACTAGAAGGTTAATGCAGAAAGATGATAGTGGCATATCTGTTGAAAAATCAGGCAATAGTTCGGATGATGAGTTACGCCGTAGACAATTATCTTCTGAAGGTACATCTTCAACATCTGATTTATTTCCAAAAATGCGTCCTTGTTCTAAGACTAGAAACTACCGGAAACCATCCAGAGAAGCTACAGACAGTAGTTCTGAGGATGGAGAACAGTTACCCCCACCACCACCACCACCACCTATGTTACCCCAGGAACAGACGTCTGAAACTGGAACAGAGGCCAATGAAGAGGGTAACTTAAGTGATTCCAGCTGGACAGGTGTAGATGAGGCAGAAGCAATGAGCAGTAGCAGTAGTAGTAGCAGCAGCAGCAGTTCATCAACTGAATCGGGTAGCCCAGTACGTAGAAATGCTAAAACATCTGAAACAGAAAATGATGATGATGCCCCACCTCCTGCTGTCTTACTCAAGCAAAAGCCAAAACACAAGTGGTCCATGGTTCATGAAGTCTTAAATAGGTAATTAAAAAAAAAAAATTGTAGGCCCCTAATAGTAATAAAAATAAGCCATGCTGATAAATTAATATCTAGATTTTTCAATAATACTGTTTGTCAAAAATGTTTTAAAACACATAAAACACCACCTTTAGTTTATTTTTATGTATATTAAGGAAAATAAACCATCGCGGTAAATAAAATGATAAATTGAAAGAAAAGGATAGGAGAAAACCAGCAAGGGCCTTACCATAGTGAAGAGAGTCCCATAGTTCGGTGAAAATCTTGCTAGCACAGATATAAAATAACTAACACATTGGAAATATTTTGGCAATCGACTCCAAGAGAGATATGGAGTCGATTGCCGAAATATTTCCAATGTGTTAGTTATTTTATATCTGTGCTAGCAAGATTTTCACCGAACTATGGGACTCTCTTCACTATGGTAAGGCCCTTGCTGGTTTTCTCCTATCCTTTTCTTTCAATTTAGTTTATTTTTATTTTTTAAATATACTCGCATACCGTATACTATGTATAATGAATTTTATGTGCAATATTCACAGACAACAAGGAATAAGCAGCCGTAAGCAAGGAGCAGAATTGATGCATGCTCGTTTTTATGGATCACTGCATTCTGTCCAACGTCTTGAGCTTATGTACAAATTACAAGAACATCGTGGCTGTGTCAATGCACTTAATTTTAATTCAAGTGGTACAAAACTTGCAAGTAGTTCGGATGATTTGCGAGTAGTTGTGTGGGATTGGGCTAAAGGGAAAGCCTTGTTGGATTTTGAAAGTGGACATCGTAATAATGTCTTCCAGGTAAAATAAAATATATAGTATACCATATTCAAACACGGATAATCTTAATGCTCTGAGATACTATACATTTGTTTTCATTGCCTAGGCCAAATTTATGCCCCTGACTGGAGATACTCACATTGTGACATGTGCACGAGATGGACAAGTACGACTTGCAGTTCTATCTGCAACAGGCAAGTGTCGAAGTACAAGACGTCTGGCTCAGCACAATCTCGCGGCACATAAGTTGGCTGTGCAGCAGGATCCTCCTCAAGTGGTATTGAGTGCAGGAGAAGATGCCCAAGTTATCAGCATTGATCTACGAGAGCCCAAACCTTCTAGGTATATTCTAGCCAAGCCCCCCCCCCCCCCCCTCCGAAAAGAATAAAAAAAAAAAAGAAAAAAAAAAGAAAGAAAGAAAGAAAAATTGCAGAGTCGTCTCCAAAAGGATCGATGTTGTTCTGCTTTATTGACTGAAGTCCACTTGACCTTAAAAAAATAAATTTTATCGGATCGACCCCAGATTTTAAATTTTCGTATTTCAGGTCATTTGCAGAAAACAAAATTTTTCAAGGTCAACTGGACCTCGGCCAATATAGCGGAACAACGTCGCTATGTAAGGGGAAATTTAAATGTAATATGTAAAATATTTTAGACTAATAAATTTATGCTTTAAGGTTAACTTCATTCATGAAATTATTGTATGCTTATCAATAGCATATATTTTGATATTCTGAGTCCCTTAGCATTGCTTAGCATTCTCATGTTCTAAATTTTAATTGATTTTGCATCTTGAGCAACAATAGGTAAATAAATATGTATTTTTAATTTTCAGGTTAATGTATGTGAGGGAAGGCAACAAAAAGATTGCTATGTACAGCATCAGTTCCAATCCTCTAAACTACAATGAGTTCTGTGTGAGTGGAAGAGATCAGTATGTACGTATCTATGACAAGAGAAGGATCCCAGAGACTAGTGCGCCTGTCAAGAGGTTCTGTCCAGTTGACCTGGTAATGTTTTCAACTTTCTAGTAACTACTATTAACTAGCCCTCAATATTGTATATTGCAGAATAAAAAAATATGGCTTACAATGTTAAAAAAAAAAAAAAAAAAAAATGATGGCAAGTCATTTGAAAAATTATATTATATGATAATCTTTAATTATGGAAACAAAATAATGGGATGTGGGATTGACTATAGTCCAGTGACTTTGTGAAATCCGAGGGAAAAAATTATTTACAAGCTGAAACTTGGTACACGTATTCGGGACAATGTACTGAACCACCAAAAAAAAGTTCCTAACTAAGATCCGGGTACTTCATGGTCAAATTTGAGTTTGTCCTGGAAAAAAATGACTTTCAAAAAACATTTTTAAAAAACAAACTATGTGCCCTACATCATTCATTAAGATATCAATCGAAAGCTTACTTAACACAGCTTTCAAAAAAAACTACTTGACGTCCATAAAAAAAAATATTTAATTAACCTAATTTGCATAATTAATTTTTTTCATATTTTTTTCAAATTTCAGTAATCAGGAACTTTTTAATACCCAATTTTTTCGCAATTAACCTTCATACAAACGTTATGGGCAATTTTATAAGTCGAGCGCCATCTCCATTGCGTTCGCGAACGACTTACACATTTTGCTTAGCTTGACAAAAAACGAGATACACATATTGCTTAGCGTGACAAAAAATGACTTACACATTTTGCTTCGCCTGACACAATACGAGTTACACATATTGTTTGGAACACAATCGAGATACAGTAATTGAGTGTTCAAAGTCACCCCGGTTGACTGTACCTGTATTGCAGGCAGTAAGTTAAGTTACAGACGCATTTATCTACTTTTAAGAGTAATAATCAATGTACAGTACAGTACCTTATTCTATTTTTGGACTTATAGAGCTTGCAGTTAATTCCATTCCCACTATTTTGTTTCTTTAGTTAAAGATTTTTGTGTGATGAAATTTTCCATGTGACATGCATTAAATTTTTGCCCCCCCCCCTCCCCCCCCCCCTTGATACACAGATATCCCTCAATAATGTGTGTTTTAGGTAAGTCGTAATATGTATACTCATGTTACGTGTGCCGTTTTCAACCATGATGGTTCTGAAATTGTGGCAACCTACAATGATGATGATATCTTCTTATTTGACACTCGTCACTCAGATGGTGCTGACTATGTTCACAAATATGAAGGACACAGAAATAGTTCTACAGGTTAGTGAAGATGATAACACTTTTGGACTCATGTAGATAGATTAGAAATATTAGGGAAGGGCATTAGCTGACAGGGACGTCTTGTGAAAGAGAAATTTATATGTAACCCTAGCTGAATAATAGTATACAATAGGACTAGATAGATTATAATAATATAATTTTTCAAACCTTGGTGTATTTCTATAATTGTGTGTAAATAATAATTTTTAATAACAGCCAATAAAAGTTGTTATTTGCAAAGAAGAAGAAAAAGAAGGAAAAAAAAAAAAAAAAAAAAAAAAAAAAAAAAAAAAAAAAAAAAACATGGGCTTTGTTATAATATGTAGTCTAGTAATATTTTATGATAAATGAAAAGTCTAAATAAAATAAGAAATACAATAGGTAGCTTTCAACTTTAAATATTGTTGTTCTTTGTTTGAGTTATTCAGCAATAAATGATCCAGAAATATCCAGAAATGATCCATAAAATGAAATATTTCTAGCAATAATAAGATATGATAGAAAAATGCATGGATAGATTAGTTGATTTTTCCTTAATATCTATAGTTCTAGTAATGGTATTATTAAAATGAGGGGAAGGGGTTTACTTAGACACTTTGTGGAAGTCAATTTTTGTTGAGTTTACAGTGAAAGGTGTGAACTTCTTTGGTGCTCGGAGTGAGTTTATAGTATCTGGCTCCGACTGTGGCAATATATTCTTTTGGGACAAACATACAGAGAGTATTGTTCAGTACATGCATGCTGATGAAAATGGAGTGGTAAGTAATAGTACTGTATATTTAAATTATTTACACATTTTCTTTATTATCGTGTTAAAAAAAAATATTGGCTATTCTTTACTTAAATTTCAAATTACTCAGATTACAAATCAGTGCCCTGTTTTGTGACATCAAAAATTCTAGAATGTTTTTGTTATTAATTTTTTGTAACAGGTCAACTGTCTTGAGCCTCACCCTCACATCCCAGTACTTGCTACCTCTGGTTTAGATGATGATGTTAAGATCTGGGTGCCCTCATATGAGCATGAGCCTACTCTTTCTGGTCTAAAATCAGTAAGTATCAATTAAAAATTTGTATATAATGATGTGCCAGCAATATTTTTACTAAACTATGGTACTCTCTTCACCAAGGCAAGGTACTCATTATTTTTCTCCTATCCATTTCTGTCACATTCAAACTATCTAAATTAGAGATTTTTGCTCTTAATTTTTGCATTAATTTTTAATACAAAGTGCTCTAATTTGTCTGGTACTATTTCTGTCCTTTTATATTGGTTTCAAATTTATCATGAATATAATGCATTGTATTTAAAAAATAATGCTCTTCCTAATAATGTTCTATTTCCAGACTGTGATAAGCAATCAGAAGTCTAGAGATGATGAACAAAGAGGTGATACTGATACATTTGATGGCCAAATGCTTTGGTTCTTATGGAGGCAAATTAGGAGAACACATGAAACTATTGGCAGGGTAAGTCTGTAAAAATATAAAATGTTTTAATATTTCCTGTTAAGAGGCCGTTTTACTCTCTATACGCTGCCTGCTTGCTGCCCATTCAAATCAATGTAATCGTACTTCCAAGATTTCTCCGCAACTAATACACCTAAAGATGCCAAATTTTTAACACATTATTACAAATATATTATCTAGACCTTCACTGAGCCGATTTTCGATATCTTTTTTTGTTCTGTTTTTAACCAATTAAAAAGTTGCTATTGGGTTTATAAAAAAAGCGCTCTTTGAATGCCTTCGTTTTTTTAATAGCTTTTCAATGGTTTAAATATAATTTATATCCGATGCTTAATTAATTAATTAAATTGGAATTACGATGTTATATTTATTGTACTAGGGAAATGCGCCACTGTGGACACTTATAGAAATATGTTCTATTTTGCTTTTAGTCGAGTATTTTTCAATATTTTCTATCATCACGATATATACTTTTATTATTGCTAAGAAAGTGTACGAAGGTCAGCTTAGTAAACTCCCAAAACAGCGGATGTTATGTAAAATATTATCTCGTCTAATATCAGAGTAGTTTATAGGTGAATGAGAAAAAAAAATGACTATGTGAGTTGCTGGCTAGACATAATCAAGCTAACATTCAATAATCTGTATAATGTTGGGACCTTATAAAATTATTAAAAATGTCATGATTGCGATTTAGTTATGGTCATCGCAGGTCAAGCATTGCTTTCATCTTAAAGAAAATATATTTAAAGTTATTTACCCCATAATTAGAAGAAAAAAAAATGAAGAAGAGAAGTAAGAAAAAAAATTTTGATCAAAAGGATTAAGATTGTGGTAACTACAGGCTTATTAATTAATATTGAACTATCATATTATAATTAAATAAAACAATTTTTGAAAAAAAAGAAGGGGAAAAAAAAAAGCTTAAAAAAATACACACGATATTTTTAGATTTATATACGTGCAATATATATAATGATAAAAAAATAAAATTATAAAAGAACAATATTATACTAAAACAACAATTTGGAAGAAAATAAATTGATATTATCGGCACACTAAGAAAATGGATATATTATTAATAAATTAAAATATTTGGACAATATCACTTATTTTTATTTTAATGCAAATATATTATATTGCTTGCAAATAATTTATATAATTATACACCTTTCTGATGAACTGTCACGATTTGGAGATCAACGGCAATTTATTTTCATCTTCAAATTTGTGTTTTCGTTTATATAATATTATTACTTATTATTTATATTGTATCATTTGCACGTAGACTTTTAAAAGTTAATATATTTTTATTGTAATATGCATTATCATATTTGCATGGAAGAAGCAAATTGCATATTTCTATGATTTTATTTTTTCCTTTTACAATATTATACAAAAAATAAATAAATGCGTTATATTATAATATTATAAGAATGTTTGCTGTCTATAGATTCAATATTATGTAAAAAAAATACTCTCTTCGTTCTTTGCAAGGCTCGAGCTTGATTTGAAACCTGTTATCACTGCCTTACATACCAATCTATTGTATTCGTTTCCTGTGATTATTGGTCACTCTGATGACGTATGACCACTCGATTTCAGTCATTTAAGTTTCCTGCCTTATCTTAGATTTTGATCTTTTAGACAGTTTGTTTACATTTATATTTTCCAGAGAGTAAAACGGCCTCTTAAAGCCATTGACCACATGAAACATCATGTGCTTTTTAATGAATAAACATGAAATGGGATCTTCAAAACTGTTGACAATTTTTACCAGGATGTTAATGTAGCCCCACGATAGAACGTGAAAATACTGTAAAGTATCCAATTTGCATGACTATTCATGTTTATGACATCAGAAACATGCAAAAATTAGTATGAAAATGTTGTGTGGGTTGCATAAATCGAAATTTCTGATCACTGCTACGGAGGTACAGTTAGGTTTTGAAACAAATTAATGTTATTTATGCAAGTCCCATCAAGTGTTTTGTGATATAAATGCTTATGTTTTTCTCTGGTCTATGCCTTTAAGAGGATTTAGAGTTTCTTGTGAACAATATTGAAGTAACGGACATGAACTCCACTTGGGGAATGGGGGTATTTTAATTTAATTTGACTTGTTTGTATGTGTCAGTCTGGAGCACTTCATAGTACTGAAGGCCAAGGTGGGGATGCAGCACACACCAGTTCTTCAAGTGAAGGTCCAGATGATGAAAGTGAAGATGATGAAGATGCTGGACCAGGCAGGGTTCAATGTTCTCCTTCGTAAGTTAAGTTAAGTAATGAAGCCTATACATATTTATATCACCTTCTCCTTGTTATTCTATTTAACTATATTGTTCTTTGGCTTTTCTAACTATATATTATTTTATATTTAACTTGAAAAAGTAAACACATTATAGATTATTACCATAATCAAGTTGTTGCAAGTTTGTGTATTGTTGAAGAAGAAGAAGAAAACAAAAATATTAACGAATTTAGGAAACCCCATATGTAGGAATGTAGAAATAAATCTGATAACTCAATTATTATTATTGTACCTGCAATATTTTGAACTATTGCACTATAACAAATTTGAAGAAAAAAAAATGTAGGTTAATCAAAATTATGGTGCCATAAATTCTGCCCCTTTACAATATATTATTGTCACTTCTGTAGCTAGCAATATATATGAAAACTGTCAAATGTTTGGGAGAGTTTCATTGTAATATGAGACAAAGTTTAAAAACTTATCGATGCTGTTGCGGCTAAACCACACTTCTACTTTTAGCAGGATTTCTTACTTTCACGCATCAACGTTTATCAACGCATAACCGTAAAAACACTCATCTACATTTATCACCATAACAGATATAAAACATTTCTACATAGGAAAACACGTGTAGAAATGCTTCACACCTGTTGTCACAATAAAAGTAGATGTGTGATTCTATGGTTATCAGTTATCACAATAAACATAGATGTGCGAAAGTAAGAAATGCCGTTAAAAGTAGGAGTGTGGTCTAGCCACAACAGCATCAATGTGTACAGCTATTAATTGTTGAAAAGAGCATTTCTTTGAAAGCGGTAGGGAGAAGAAGAAGAAGAAAAATAATATATATCGATGCTGTTGCGAGCAATATGTGTAACTTGTTTTTTGTCATGTGAAGCAATATGTGTAAGTCGTTATTTGTCAAATGTCAAATTCAAAATTCAAATTCAAAATAGTTTATTTTCCAATCTCCTACAATCAAAGCAGCAATACAAGACTCTGTACATTTGTTTAGGTTATTTTTGGTTTACGTCAACTTACATACTAACTTACAAACTAGACACACTAAAATACGAGAAACATCTCACATATTAGGACATATTAAAATTAAAATTACATGTTCAAAAATTCATTCACACTATAAAAACAATGTTGCAATAATAGGGTATATAACATTCTCTCAAATTTTTTTTCACAAGTTTCTGTTTTTAAGTCACAAGGTAATTTATTAAAAACTCTAGTACAGGACATGAAAGGACCATTTCTATAGAACTCAAGTCTACAGTACTTTGGTGCGATATTGACATTGCGAATTCTGGAATTCTGGTCATGCATAGCAATATGTGTATCTCATTTTTTTTACAAGCTATGCAAAATGTATAAGTCATTTCCACACGTTATGTAGATGTTGCTCGACTTACACATATTGCTTCGTGTGACAAAAAAACAAAAACACGAGATACACATATTGCTACGCGTGACAAATAACAAGAGACACTTTGCTTGGCAGGACAAAAAATAAGTTACACATATTGCTCGCAACAACATCGATATACATATATATATATACAGTAGGCCTAATAATAAGCAGCCACACCTGTGTTAATAAACTTTGACACAATACCTCTGCTCACAATATATTGAGTCACCTTATAACTTCAATGGCTTTCTTATATGTATGCTAGCTATATGTTTGTCTGTTCCTTAGCAGATAAAACTTTCAGTTAAAAATGTTGTTGTTAAGAAATGCACTCTGTGTGCCAATTCTCAACTTTTGTCATGCATCTAATATGAAACCTGTTTTATCCCTTGCAAACACAGAAAATTATGGTATAATAGTTATCTCTAAAAAAGAAAAAGGAGAGAGAGAGAGGAAAAAAAAAGATGTGCTGATTTTAAATATTCCTATTATTTGCAAATTGTTATGAAAAATACATGTTTTCATCCCTAATTTTTCATACCTTAAGGTATTATTATTATGAACATTACCATCACAAAAACTATAATTATGGTGTTGCATTTTTATTTTTGGGTATGGTATGCTGTGTCATCATCAACATTTTTTTTTTAAACAAATTGTAGTGCTATTATTATTATATAGGCCTATATTATTTAAAATTTGCAAGCATTGCATAAAAAAATAAAAGTGAATTTCTATTTGAATTATATAATAAGGTGTACAGTTCAAAAGTAGTCAACTTTTTGTAACATTACTCTCACTATTAAAATCTCTGTTTTCAAAAACTTAAACATAAATTACACAGGAAAATTAAATTTTAAATCTTGTGCTGGTAATGTATGAATTTCCTCCTTATTATAATAACATGTTTTACTTTAATTATTATTAATAGATAAAGACTGCTATCTTTTCAAAACTCAATGTTAAAATTTTCATGAGTTTAATTTTTATCTCTTCATCTCTTAAAAGTTTAAGAGAAGACAACATTTTTAAAACAGCTTCCTCAGTGTGCAAAGACTATCATTGCTAAATAAAATTAGTGCACTTGTAGAGGTCATAAGTGCAGAAGTGTACTGTTGTGAGTAATACATCCAATTCTCATGCTGTTGTAAAAATACACTTCGTAGTTATCTTTCAAACATCTGTAGTAATATCTAATTATATGTGAATGTATTAAACTAGATAAGGAAGATGATTAATTATAATAATAAACATTAGCTGAGGTCTTTTAATAACCTATTATATATTAATATTGTTTAATTATTTTTGGCTTACAAATTATATAGGATATAATTGATTAACTATAGGCTATATATAAGCAAGGCTAAAAATTCATTGGTTGATGTATAATACTAAAACTATTTGTTGCCAAAATTATAAATGGTAAAGAAATTTTAGCTCTCGTATAAATTAAATCTTAAAATATTTTATTCTGAGAGAGAAAATTATTGTATGTTGATAAATTAGTGTGTTTTGTATTTTGCATATCACAGTGCATAATATTTAGATTGATATAAACCTTACTGTTACTATTTTAAGTCTAATCTTTTGTGATTTCATTACATTACAACGTTTCACTCATCTTGTGTTAGTTTTTTAATATGTATTTTTTTAAAATTAATATCATTGGTATGTGTAGCAATTAAAGAGTCCCAGGGTAAAATTAGATTCCTCTGTAAACCGTTTGAAAGATAAAATTTTATTAATATATTTATTAATTTATTATTAATTTATCCACTTTTTTTTTTACCTTAATTTGTGTATAATAATTTTCTAACAATTTTTATTGCTTTAATTTTTAAAGTCCTTTATAGCCCTTATTACTCTCTAACAAAGTAAGTACTACTTTGGGAATTTTTGTATCTTGCTCCCATAATTGTTATACCTGGTAAGATAATATTCCAAAAAATGAATGCTCTATACCTATTCTTAAACCAAAGTTCATGATCTAAATTAACAGTGCACTGTGAAAAATGCTTAATTTTATTATTATTATTTTTTTTTTTTTGTAAGGACGTTTTTGGTTGTTAATTTCATTTTTTTATATTTATGTTATTTTCTTGAAATATAAAAATTACATCCAACAAATGCAAAATTGAGAAAAACAAACCATTGCGGTTAGGTTGATAATATAAAAGAGAAGGCTAGAAGAAGATCAGTGAATAAAGTCCCATAGCTCAGTGAAAATTTTGCTAGCAGATATTTAAAATATATATAATATACATATTAGACTTTCTGCACTAAAGTTAGAGTACTCTAGAAGGGGTAAAGTCCAAGAGGAAATGGAGAGTTTGTGTTTGTGTGCCTTCTTCTGTAAGGTCTGGAAGTCTGTAAGGACTCATAAAGGCACACACACGTACTCCATTTCTCTTGGAGTATAGTGCCGAAAGCTATCCATTTATTATATGTATTTTTTTTATTTATTTTTTTTATCTCTGTGCTATCAAGATTTTCACTAACGTTTGGGACTCTCTTTGTTATTGTAAGTCCTTTGCTGGTTTCCTCTATCCTTGTCTTTTATATTTTGTACAACCAACAATATAATAATAAAGAATATATAACAGCCTAAATTTTAACTAATTAAAAAATAAAAAATTCGTATGTCATTTTTAAAATAACTTATAAAATTGATGTGTAAAAGCTGTTTGATAATATTTGGAGATCTCTTTGCTATAAAATTAAAAAAATAATTTATTCAATAATATTTTTATAGGTTATAATAGTGCACATATTTTGTAATACGGCCTCTTATAAAATGGTCAAGTCATATATTATAAAAATTTGTTGTAAAATTTTGTTCATATTTATTATTATTATTATTCTGATTGATGAAAATAGAATAAAAGACAAAAAAAATGTTGGAAATGTATTTATGATATTGGTTTAATTGTAACAAAAACATTAACACGTAGTTTTTAGTGTACATTAAAAACTAGCATATTATACAGTAGTTACACACATAGTAACCTTCTTCACATGCTTTCTTTGTTTTAAAAAGTGTCAACTCAATTTCATTAGCTTCTGTTGCACAGGCTCCTTGCTAAACATGTATTGTTTTGAGACAGGCAGTGACATATTGTTTGGGTCCGATATACATTGACATCATGTTTACTCTTGACTCATGACGCTAATAATTTATCTCTGTGGGGTTGGTGAAAACAAGAAAAGGTGAAAGGAGCCTGTGTGACAGAAGCTGATGAACTTGGGTAAACCATTAAGTGACACAGCAAAACAAATAACAATAAAAAAAGAGGAAAAGGTAGACTAGATAAATTTAAAACAGAACAAGAATGAATGCTCAAGTAGTAAGATTCATGTTACCAAGGAGCTGAGATTATGTATTTTTTAAGGAAATATTAATTACTTTGCTGTGTCTATAATGTAGGATTATTATGGAGAATCTACCCTCCAATCTTATCCATAATCAATGAAAGCATGACTTTATAGAATGGAATTCTAAGGGTGCTTACGTAAAATTTACTTCTTCAGTTTCTATGAAAACAGAACTTAAAATATTACTTTTTAACTATATTTTAAGTTAACTGCATGAAAAAAATAAGCTAACAAAACTGTCTCTCCTGGCCACTTTTGTTTTTCTAAAGTTGCATACACTTGGGTTTTAGAAAAAGCAACAAGGTAAAAAATTTCAGTCAAGATAGTTCTTATAAGTTTTTCCTGTAGTTAAATGATTGTTAGAATCTACAATGGTGATCAGTAAATGCCTATAGCCTTTGCAAGACCGGCATAGATGTGTAGAGTAGTTAGTCCCAAACAGAGTGTAGCCAAGGCTCGGACAGCCAGCGACGCCCATGGACCATAACCAAGCGACAACAGCAAGGCATCCAGTAGTAGAGGCTTGAAGGTCCCCAGCAAGAGAAGGATGGTTACCACTGGAGCCAGAGATCTGTGAAGATCGTGACGAGACCATAGCCAGACAAGAGTCGCTGTCGTGATGTGTTGAACCTGGCAATTACAAGGTATTCCATTTTAACTTTTGTGTCAAATTATTCATTTTATGGTAATTGGAAAAAATGTATTAATTGACTTTGTGATTGATAAAAAAGATGAGAGGATAATACATACATAAATTTGAAAAATGGGGAATTGGAAAATAGAGCTGTTAATTAACAAGTACGCCTTACATGAGAGAGTGAGAGAAAACATTCTAATCCGATCTGAAACTAAACGCGAGAAGCGTTTATAAAGCAAAAAGCAATGCTACAATTAATTATGCTAACTGCTTGAATTTTAGTAGAGGGTGAACTTAGGGGCTGGTTTTGGCTTGCATTTAGTGCAGTGGTGCAAAATATATACCACCGCTTTGAACACCTCACTCTCAAGCAATGGACAGCTGCTTCTACCTTACTGGACCTCATTGGTATGGCATGGAGAGAGAAGCCTGAGATGGAGTGCTGCAGTGGTAAGACAGCCCAGTATTTAGGGCCGCAGTCCAAGTGTGCGCCCGCGGCTAACACTCCTCACACATTCTTGCTCTTGCCACTCCAGCACTCGCTCTCAGGCAGCCGCAGTTTGCGGTCACCTAAATGTGGGAGCAGCATCTCTCTCCACGCCATGCTGATGAGGTCCAGTAAGGTTGAAGCAGACATCATGGCTTGAGAGTTAGGTGTCCAAAGCAGTGGCATAGGTTTTTGTGCCACTGCACTGCCACTGCAAGCCAAAAAAAAAAAGAAAAAAACAAAGTTTACCCTCTAAACAAATTAACGCATTTATGATAATAAGACTGTTAAAATACATACAAGCACTGTACATGCTTTATAAATGCTTCTCTTGTTTAATTTCAGACCAGATTAGAATATTTTCTTTTTATCTCATGCAAGGCATCCCTGTCAATTAACAGCTCAATTTCCCAATTCCTAATTTTTAAAATCTATTTACGTGGTATTTTGTCATCTTTTTTATGCATCAATTATCACAAAGTTTATTTCTTTCCTTAATTACTTTACTTTATAATATAATTAAATTGATTGGATAACGGAATCTATTTTGGTTTGAATAGGTTATTGTTATTAAAGAGAAGATTAGGAAAACCAACAAGTCCATAACTATAATGTGTGTAGGGTGCTTTATATGTGTAATATAAATATCTTGATTGCACAGCTTACACAAATATTTACGTTTTTTAACACATTTCCTCAGTTACGTATATCGCCCTTGTTGCGTCCAAAGGGCGTACTTGCATTTGGCTACTTACACGCAAAGGGCGTACTTGCATTTGCCTACTTTCGATGCTGCGTGCGCATCCGCCATAAGCTTAACATGTAAAACCAAGTGCAAGTACGCCCTTTGTGGGAATTGATAAAAATGCAAGTACGCCCTTTGGACGCAACAAGGGCGATATACTTAGCTTGTCTACCCTCAACAACTGAGGAAGTGAGCTGTTGCCCTCAAAACTTCTTGCCTTCATTAATATATTTGTGAAAACTGTGCAATCCAGATCTTTGCTTAGGTACACATGTATACCGTCATGGTAATGCGCTCATTTGATACTATTATTTCTATTCATAACCTAACAGAAGAAAATTGTTTAGATTGGAACATTGTAGCATGTAATAAATGTCCGTTAATAAAACATTGCAAATTGAATAAGTTTTTTGCCAATGTAATCATTATTAATTAGGTGAATATAATTACCAGACTGATATTAGATTCCAGACACTTCTGAATATATTTCCAGTCAAACTCTGCTCCTCGAGCTCCGACCCACAGCATGAGGAACCTGGAGAGAACAAGTTCTGCCCCAGCCCAGCCTACTCCAGCAGTCAGTACTTTGGCGTGTCCCTTGCCAGGAATGCCCATCAGTACAAAGTAAAGTCCAGCCAGGTCAGCAAGATCCACAGTCGCTTTCAACAACTCCTGCGGAAATACAAACGTTGTAAGTATATATTAACCTTCAGTTGAAAATTACCTTTAGAAAAATATTGTCTTCTTGCACCATTATTTTTTCAATTTTTCTCTGCTTTGTATTGACTCCCCCCCCCTCCCTTTATTCCTTCAAATGACGAGTTGATTCTCCTTAAATTTTTGGACCTGCAACCCCTTCCAATGTTTAAGTTTCTGATGTTGATTTGACTGCAAGTTTTTATAAGTACATTACGGGTATGTACTTTATCGCTATTGGCAGGCTCGGACTGGCCATAAAAGCAAGTCCGCGATAGCGGACGTGGTCCCCTTTGTTTGGAGGCCCCTAATGCCCTAAAAGGGGTGGAACCTGGGTGTTACACCCCCTTTTGTGCCCCCCCCCCCCCAGAGGGGTGTTGCACCCCTTTCACGGACGTGGCCCCTTGAGTGCCAGTCCGACCCTGGCTATTGGTATAAATAAACGTTAATGATTGTCTTTATATGTACTTAAGTCTTTTTGTTAGTAAAATAACTAGCAATATGTTTAGCATGTACCACTTACCCCAACAAAATCAATTCCATCCTTAGATTCAAATTCTGTAGTAGGGAAAAATGTTGCTAGAACCAACATTTTACAAAGTTGAGTGAAAACATAAATTCCTCCAGCTTGAACGCATTTCCAAAACGCACCATATTCAGATCTGTAATAAAGAAAAACTGTTTATTTTAATTCAATCATATTAAAAAACT
Source organism: Ecdyonurus torrentis (assembly GCA_949318235.1). NCBI lineage: Eukaryota > Metazoa > Arthropoda > Insecta > Ephemeroptera > Heptageniidae > Ecdyonurus > Ecdyonurus torrentis. The sequence goes on from OX439130.1 coordinate 25,553,196, forward strand.
AATCTATTTAAACGTCAGACTTCTCATTTCCTAACGTGACAAGCACGTGAAACTGTATAGTACGATAAAAACTGCGTGTCACTGCCGGTCAGTGGTCCTCAAGTAAAATCCTACAGAAAAAATATACTTACAGGCCTGAATACTTGTAGGTTAAATGATAAGGAACATAAACTAATGCTAAACAATTTCCGAAATGGTATAGAGTCATTTTTATTTCGCTAATTTGCTTAATTTAATTACAAATTGCTAGCGTCGTCTGCTATCGTCGTTAAAGAAAAAAAAGGCCAGCTGATATGCGAAAATATTTTCTTTTCTACACCTTTCCTCCATCTACCGCATAGTTGTAAAATTACGTAAATTAAGTTCTCTTTTCACGTTTCTAGATGGCGTACCATGTATTAAATTGTTAAAATTGCGGCAAGAACGATGATTTGAAAATTTTACCACTTTTTAAGTCATATATTATATTGCCATTGGGAATAAATAAATGCATAAATTGATGCAGCCAAAAACACTTGGAGAACTAACGCATTTATCCTTTTAATAATCAAAAATTATTTAACATTTTAACAGAAATAATGAGTCTAGTTTGCATTTTCTTTATTGTTTTTTAATACAAAGTAGAAAAAAAATAAATGTGTAATGCAGTATATTTATATAAATAATGGTACTCTTTGGCACTTTATTTTTAGAATATAATATGATTAAAGTCTATGTGTCACTACAGAATTACACTCCAAATGTAATTAAGTATTTTTTTACAACAATTTAAATGCAGTTTAATTCTCAAAGCAAAAATATAAATATAGATTTAAAATAATTTATATATATATATATATATATATATATATGTGTGTGTGTGTGTGTGTGTATATATATATATATATATATATATATATATATATATATATATATATATATATATATATATATATATATATATATATATATATATATAATAATTATATAATATATTATATATATATATATATATATATAATTATGTATATAATTATATATAATACTAATAAACAAACATGCGAAGCACTTTTAGGCGCTCCCTGAATGGACAAATAATAATAATTGTTACAGGAATAAAAAATAAACTGAAATGAAAATAACCAATATAGGGTTTTAGTAAAATAATAATAATTAATGATAACTATAAAAAAAGCATTTCAGCTTTTATTTCTGCTAAATTTATAATAATTTCTAACTATATACTTTAAAAAAATATATGTACACTCCTGCCGAATAAATCTGAGCGGTTGCGTTAAAGTTGCCTCATTTATGTAACATTTTGGAGACATGAACACTGCGGTCAGATTTATTCTAGAGGAGTGTACGTGGTACTCACAGAAATAACAAAATAATACAAATAAGGGGGGTAGGTGAATATAAATTGTCTTACACATACGTGTGTGAAAAGAACAATGCATTGCATATTATCTACGTCACAATATTGTCTGCTTTTGCTAATGTCCGAGACTATCAAGGTATCGTCGTTTATGATATGCTAAGCTAAAACAAAATAATACTCCCTCATTTAAAAAGACTTATTTTCCCCCTTCATGATAATAAGGCAGACTCTTATATTATATTTTACCCGACCCTATACGTCATATATATGTGCGTATATTTGCAGTAACGGGCAGATACAGTGCGGGGGTGGCTTAGTTTCATCTCGTATATCCTACAGCATAGTATATGCAATACTGCTAATCTCTATAGCTTTTAACCCCCTCGATGTTTCTTACCCTCTTGGCGAGACACAAAAGATGGTGATTCCCGTCTGTATATTGATGCAGACATTTTGCGTTTAGAATTTGCAATGTTTTTGATACATCGATTGATATATATAGCTTTAATTATTATTATTTTTAAATTGATCGCAGTACAATTAAAGCTATTAGAATATTCATAAAGTAATGTATCTGAACTGAATGCAGACATCCATACATTTATTATTTATTTTGTCGTATTGTAATTTGTATAGTTATTATTATTATTATTTTGTAAATTGCAGAGTGGGGAAACTCGGCATCTAAAAGCAACGGTGAGAGAAGAGGGGGGTTGCCGCGATATTTACGCGGTGTTCTCGCGGGCTTTATAGCTAATTTTATATCTGCTGTTTACAATAATAGTAAGAACTACAATAGAAATTTACTTTTATTTCACTGTACAATTTTTGTAGTTTTAAAAAATATAGCTATATAATTATTATTTGAAAAGTTTTAGATTTTCTTTTTTTGCACCACGAAAATTAATACTTTTTATTTATTGATTTTTTTTTTCTTTTGCGGTTGAAAGTAAAAATTAATTTCAGTGGTTGTGAGCCGAGACAAAACACATAGTACGAGTGTGAAAGATGCTATAAAGTCAGTCGCTTCTTTGATGTGCCCCTCCTTCCTCCTTTATTTTCTGTAAAGATACTGTAAGTAAGAGAGCGAGAGAGCTGGAGCGCCGATCACTATACACTTCCATGATCATTGGCCCGTAACGACCATAGCTTTACTCTCATCATCTTTATTTTTTATATATCATCAAATGAGAGAGAGAGAGAGAGAAAGAGAGAGAGAGAGAGAGAGAGAGAGAGAGATGAAGAAAAGAAGAATCAGTGTGAGCTCTGAGATGAGTAAAAAGGTAGCGATTAGTATCTCTGCCTCCTTATATAATTTCTCTCCAATACACCCGCGTCGCACGGAAATTTCATTAGCAGTAGGCGGACCTGCGTGCCACTGCAAAATCTTCTACTATAGCTCTAACCGATTTCTTTGAACTTTTATACACCTCATAGACACCTACACGTAGCAATGAAATTACTTTAAGAAAAAAGTTTTTCTATATAATATAGTATATATATATATAAAATATAATAAAATAAAATTACAGAAATACAATAATTAGAATCTTTCTAAAAAAATACACTAAATAAAAATAAAACTACTGTACCGGTACTCATTTATAAAACAATAGAATTGACAGTTTCGTATGCAACAAGTAAAATAATAATAATAATAACAAATAAAAAAAAATACTCTAAAAGTAGTTTATTTCATTCCGGATGTTATGTTGCTAAACAGTAAGATTGAGTGAGTAAAAATAAATCGTGATTATAAATTCCAAATTTCTTCAACTGCATATAGCTATACTCCATGATCTTGAATCATTTTATCTTTTTGCAAAAGCGATGTAGAAATATTTTTGTAAGTCTATAACTTGAAGTTAGTATATTTTAATTAATTTTCTTTTGTTGAAGTGTTGTTTTAAAATTACTACTTATAATAATTACATGTTGACAGTAAAATAAATTGCAATTATAAGAATATATATTTTTCGTTATTATTATTTTTTTTTTATCGTATTACAAGAAAAGGTAGTGATTGTTATTGAAGTTTTTTTTTTTTTTTTTTTTTTAACAGACCAGTATATTTTATTATACAGGCTTATATTTTGCTGGCTTATTTTCTTTCTCGGTTTAACTTGCCTCACATGGCTTCGTTGTCAATCACATATCACAGATTGGATACGGTATTCTTTGCATTAGACGGTGCTCTTGTTCTCTTTCATGAAACTATTTTTATTAATCAAGTTCCCATGAATTCAACCATACATAGACAGTTGGTTTTCGGGACTTAACTATATTTTTTCTATGATAAATTAAATTATGCTCTATTGCAAAAAAAAAAAAAAAAAAAAAAAAAAAAAAAAGATCAGTTGATCCTTATAACTTCTAACGTCGTATGATAAAAAAAAAAAACTGAAATCGTTATTACCTTATTATACTATGTAATAAAAATATTTTATACAAAATTCTAATACAAATTCTTTTTCATTAAACAGATGTTTATTTTTATAATAAAATAGACATTATATTATTCTATATATTAAATATGCAAATTTAGTATTTTAAAACTTCTTGTTCAATTTATTTTTATGATATTGTTATGTAAAATTTGAGATAATATATATCTCTCGCGCATGGGTTTAAGTTATTCACGTGTGTGTCGAGTTATAGTGTAAAGGTGTCCCGTGCTCCCGTGTTGCGGTGGCGCTATAGGTATGTCAATAGGCGCCGTCGCATTGGAGCACCAATAATCACCATCGCATTACAGCGCACTCGCAAAACTCTCACTTTTTCAATCGATTTACTTAAACAGCGCCGTCGCGAATACCCCTCCTCATTGTCCCAGCATAAAAATTGAGCATAATATGCCAGGTGCTCTACCAGAACTACAGATGAAATAAAAATTTACATAAATATACGATAAATTACAATAAATATGAATATCATTAATTATGCTAAAATAAACTGTACGTCAAAAAGTAAAGTATACTGTATACAGTATATCAATGATTTATAATATAATATTGGGATAAAAAAATACATCAATTTTCAATTTGCGATAAAAAGTTCATTATTTATCACGCCTTTTACGTACGAAAAAAAAAAAAAAAAAAAAGTCACCACAATGTGTAGGGGTTGGTAATAAGACTTGTATTGTGTCGTGGTATGAAGTACAGTGTATAAAGTTGCTAAATCATGACCACACCATCGCTCTCACTGCCAGTTTAGCTTGAGGGAGGGAGGGGTGGGAGGTAGGGAGTACCTTAATTGACAGCCCCCCTCTTAATGCTATGCCCTATACTTCAGAAATTAAATAGGCTTGTTAAGTATATATATAGAGAACTCCAATTCAGCTTTCAGATCAATTTTCATTGTCTAATGAGAATCACCTCCAATCTCTCTCTCTCTCTCTCTCTCTCTCTCTCTCTTACACTTTTAATGGATTTTTTGTACACTTTTTTCCCCAATGTCTAATCTATTATAGTTTCTTATAACATATTATCTTTTTTATTAATTAATTTATATTAAATAATCGTCGTTATTCAAAAAAAACATGAAAAACAAATTATACATTTTTAAAAGTGCGAGGTTTAATGTAGAGTGCCCAATAGTACGCTAAACATATTGTGTATACATAATTTTTAAGTACAATTTTTGTATTTATTTTTATTTAATTAACGAAATATTGTTTTGTTTTCCCCTTTTTATGCATATTTTAAAATTATATTGTTTTTTCTTATGACCTTGATTATTATTTTTTTTTATATACACAAAAATACAAATTATTTCAAAAGTAATCATTACGAATTGCAAATGAACAATAATAATTATTCATCATTGTCTATTCGTTAATTACGGTTTAGATAATGAGGTATTACGCTTAATATGTGAAATTCTAAGTAATGATGTAAAGTTATGATTTCTAAGTACAGAATTAAAATTTGAAAAGAAAAAAAAAGTATAAAATGACTGTATAAGTTATTCAACTAATTAAAAAGTTAATTAAAGAATTTTTATTAATTTATATATTTCAACACTTTAATGTAGAGTTGATTTTTTTAAGTCTGGGATTTTTTTTTCATATTTTTTTTATTCTTTGGAGGTTATAGCTATATAATATAGTAGAGTAATATTATGTATTAATTACATACCAAAATATAATTATTTTAGTTAAGCAAAGAAACAAAAAATAGTACAAAAAATAAATTATAACGATTAAATTAAAGAACAAATTCATTATTGTTTCTAAGACTTTTTTTTACGCGTTTCTATTGAAATTTTAAATTGTGTGGTTGAAGAAAATAAGTTGTTTTTTTCACCCTCCAATAAAAAGTGTAGTCACATACTTATAAATCTACCCCTGCTTCAGCTGATTAATCTAGACTGGTCTTATTAATAAATTTTCAGTCGGGTACGTCATTTGGCGTGATATGCAGGAATGTGAGTAACCATCAGTGTGCAAAGACATTTGAAAGATTGCGTTAACGTGTCGACTAAGCCTCGGTGACGTAAAGTCCAAAATGTACATATATATTGAGGGGATGAAAGAGATTGTGAAAGCTAAAAAAGAGGGTGCTCTTGTATGGAAAACTTTGACTCTCAATATGTAGTGGCCGCAAGGGAACAAGGACTCACAAGACTTTTCTTTTTTCCACCATCCAACAAAAATTTCTTTTCATCCTGATTTGCCTTAAATGTTGTGTATGATTGGAAAGAAAATTACTTTACATCCCTCTTTCTATTTTTTTCTTCTTTTTTATATATTTTTTCCTTTCCTTTCCACTTTACCTCCTACCCCTAAAAAAAAAAGAAGAAGAAAGAAAGAAGAGAGAGAGAAAGAAAAAAAAAGAATGAATATCTGCGTGTCTTTTCAGTTTAGTTTGATCTTGGAAGACGTCTCTCTCTCTCTCTCTCTCTCTCTCTCTCTCTCTCTCTCTCTCTCTCTCTCTCTCTCTCTCTCTCTCTCTCTCTCTCTCTCTCTCTCTCTCTCTCTCTCTCTCTCTCTCTCTCATCTTATGTCTACTGACTCCCGCGTATAGCCAAGAGACATTTTGTTATTTTAGCGTGTTTGCCAAGCTGATTGAAGAAACCTTTCTTTGGTCGTCAGCAGTCTTTCTGTATAAACCCCCTTACTCTCTCTCTCTCTCTCTCTCGTGATGTCTCCAAAACCTTTGACTATGGTATATAGACCCCCCAAGTCTTATTAGCCTCATTACTGAGTAGATGCTTTTCGGTCACTACAATCGTTGATTGAACTGAGATGATAGACATAGAGTAGAGAGAGAGAGAGAGAAAGAGAGAGAGAGAAAGAGAGAGAGAGAGAGAGAGAAGAGAGAGAGAGAAGAGAGAGAGAGAAAAGAAACATTGATTCAACTTTGTATTATGCTTATAGATCAGTTTCCAACAAGGGGTGTATGTATCAGATTAGGAGTATACTTTTTTTATTTTATTTTAGCTTGACAAAATATCACCCTCGTATTGGTTATATTATAGAAAAAGAAAATAGTGCTTCCACCCTATGTGACCTTTCTTGTGCTCTTGCAATCGCATATGATGAGCTCAAAAGACTGTTATTATTTTTGTTCATCATCAGATTATGTAGCAAAGGGAAAAAAAATTCGTAAAATGTTCAATCAATTTAACAACATAAAAAACGAAAAAATTGTATTCATTCTAGTGAATAATTTGATTTTATTTATAAATTGGTATATTTTATTATGTGTACTTTTTTTATATTTCTTTTACCAAATATCCAAATGGTTCAAAATCAATGAACAATGTGCTTATATTGAAAGATTACTTGTACAATGCAATTATTAAGTTATAATTGATTACAATAATTTTCGTGTTCTAACATAACTTTTCCATTAAAATATATTTGTGTTGAAAAAAACTTTTTTCATTTTTTTTTCATGTATAATTCTGAGACGACCTCGTTTGCATGCGCCCCATTGTAAACCACCTTTTTTTTTACCTCAGTAAATTTTTGTTTTGTTTCTTTTCTATTCCTTACATATTGCCGCCAAATACTTTTAATATATGCACCATGAACCACTTTTTGTAACTTTCGTGCAAATTCCAAAAGAAAACAAACCTTCAAACACGTTTCAAACAGCGTTCTCGTCAATCGTATATCTGTAACTCTCAATTTTTTTCTCTTTCTCTCTCTCTCTCTCTCTCTTTGACGTTTGATGAACGCGGTAGGTCGTAAGGAATCTTTGTGTGATTTGAACTTCTTGGTCGATATTATTGAAGAACGTCACTTGACATGGGTGGGATGTGAGAGACACGCGGCAAAAGTGACTTTGGTCTTGTGGATTTTACCATGTTAGGAATACAATCACTGAATACAACACACAGGTGTCCGCTACTTCACAAATATCACGACACCCACATTTACCGTGGTCGAGGGGAGCAAAAATCATATACCGGAACTATTTTATTTCAATTAATTATATTTTTAGTCACTCCTGATCTTGATTAGTTAATTGTATTTATGAATAATAAACCATTCCATTGCCATTCTTTTGATGTGCATTTTTCACATGCAAATATTTTCTAAGATATGCTTAATATATCAAATCAACCAATGCAAGGTAAAAAATTAGTCTAATTTGTTGATCAAGTATATCGAATAGTCTAAATTATTTCAAAATGATTGAAAAATATTGAGAATATGGCCTATAATTAAAAATTAACTTTTTAGCGCTATATCTTTGGAAATTTAATTATTCAAGAGAAAAAGAAAATCACTTAATTTTTACTATAATTACGTATGCAATAATATTAAAGATTGGGTGTTGATAATTAAGTTATTTCTAAATAAATTTTAATACCATAGTATTTAATACTGACGTTTTTATGACAAATATTTACATATAAAAATAATATATTTTTTATCGTTTGTATAAAATAAAATGTTAGAGGCCTTAGAGCTAATAACAATAATTCATCAGCATGTTGATGATCTTCCAACAGTCAGTCAGTATTATATATTAGCAGTTTTGATACGAAAGAGTATTACCGTGGATGATAACAATGATCTGCACAAAGCGTTAGTGCCCGGGGGTTGAAGTGGATATAATTTATGCGAGTTGTAGTTTCGCGTGTATGTAAGTCTGATCTTCTTTGTGTGCTTCTGTTGCTTTTTTTTTTTTTTTTTTTTTTTTTTTTTTTGCCGCAAGCGCGCGTACATTTTCGTGCAACTCTATATCTTGGCACGTGCCTTTTGTGGCAGCTGCTTTAAAAAATAATAATAAAAAAAAAAAAACGACTATACTCTTTAGCCTAAGGTACATCTAGAAGCATTTTTAATAGTGAACTACTATAGAGTTATAACACCCCTTTTACATGGGTATAATCTTATAAATTTACTTTGTTACTAATAAATCATATTTTGTTATATTATGATGTAAAAAAAAAGTTTTTTTTTTGTAGTTGTTGTAATACTTAATGTAGAGTACAAAATTGTTTTATACGTTAATTTGAGAGCTTCATTGTTTGTTTCAAACAATAACAATTGAATATTAAAGTCGGGATATTTATTCATACAATTATTTTTTTATTTTATTACAATTTATTATTCTTAGTGTAATTAATTAGATTATTATTATTATACCTGATGATGATAATATAGCATCATTAAAATAATGTATTTTATTGTAATAATAATGATATTCTTAGAAATTTTAACATTGATTTTTTTTTTATTGCAATATACTTATTAAATTGTTCTCATTAATAATTATTTATTTATGTGAATATACTTTAGTACATAATAATAAATTACTATATAGAAATTGACCTGATTTAAAAAATAAAATTAACCTTTATTTAATTTGTCTAGTGTACAAATAGTAATAATAAAAATTTCATGTTAAAAATAATAAATAAAACAAATATGTCAAAAATAGCAAAACTTTCATATTTTTATTTTATTATTTTTTTTCCCTTACCATCAACTTATCAAATTATAGTCAGTACAACACTTGCATTCTGATTGTATTATCTTGTTATCAGATGAAATATAATGGTTGAGTGAGAAATCATACTCTTGGCTCAAATATTTAATTCTCAGTATTTAGCTGACGACCGGTGTAACATAAAAGCAATAATAACTTAGCATGCGAGACGACACTTTCTTTCAACTTACTAATTACCATTCTTGGCCAAGATACTTGATTAGACCCGATGACCCCGTAGTATTATTATAATGCTATTGATGAGCATCGATTGTTTTTCGTGATTTAACTTTTAATATATATAAATTACTCATCAATATCTGTTGTAAAATTTTAATAAAATATAAAGAAAAATGTCAACTACATTTTTGCACGTTATAATCTTTTGTGTTTTGTAATTATTTGAATCTTTGATTGGTATTTTTTATATATAGTTTTTTTAATAATGAATTCTACTTTCGTATTTATTTTGAATTTTGATATATTGTATATACGATATAGGCAAAGAACAAATAATTACTTTATATAATTTTTACTGTGCACGTATTTATTAACAAAAATTACGTTCCGTGAGTTATGATAATCCATACAAGTTAGAATTATTCATTCAATTATTATATATTATAAAGGAAGTTCATATTATTATCTTGAGTATAATTTTAATAATTTTTCTTTCCGTTATTCTGCGCTTTATAATTAAATAAATAAACTATATAGTGAGAATTAGAAAAGTAGAAATTATATACATCAAATTAATATGTTAAAAGAGCTTTGCACTGTGTCAATATTTTGACAATAGAAAAGTGACATTAATAAGTGTTTATTATTTATTTCTGGTATTTAAGTGAAGTGCAAAGCATGAAATGTTTCGCGCGTTCGTGATTCACGCGTATTTTGTATTCACGCGCATTTGCAATGATTTTGGTCTTATAATTATACATGATCGTATGAGACTGTGACGATTATATACATCGTTTTAATTTTGATACTTAACTTAAAATATACTTGGTTTAAAAACTATGTGACATGATGAAATACTGTTTCCTGGGTCTTTGAATATATATAAAGAAAAAGGCGTTTTAAATTTTTATTATTGTTATTAAAAATTATATATATTAATTGATACTATCACATTTTAAAAGCAATATGGCACATAAAAGCACACAACAAATTATTGGAGAGAGAGAGAGAGAGAGAGAGAGAGAGAGAGAGAGAGAGAGAGAGAGAGAGAGAGAGAGAGAGAGAGAGAGAGAGAGAGAGAGAGTGAGTGGGAGAGATTTCTTATTTAATTTGATGTAATTAAGTTAATATAAAGTTGAACTAAGTTTTAGTTTATTATACTCGCTTGTTTCCATGAATTAAGCACATAAACTTTTTTGGCAGTTTATATAAAAGTTATATAAGTACGAATCAATCACTACCCCTAAATTTCCGCGTGACGTATTTTGCAGGTAGTGGTGCGAGACTAACACACACCCTCTCAACGGAATACTTAAAAAAAAAAAAAAAAATGATTAAGCAAAAAATAAAACAAAAATGAAGTTAAAACAATAAATCAAAATTTGCTTTCAATGCTCTCATTAAAAAAAAAAAAATCTCATGATATATTAAAAGATAATGTCAGAATATTTAATATTTATGTTAATTACAAATAAACTTTAAGTTTTTATATGTTTTTGTAATTTTAAATTTTAATGTCATTTTAAGTCTAACTAGTCATTGTGTATTTATGTTTATTATTATTATGGTTCAAGTTAAAATGATAAGAAATAAATATAATATATATAAAAATATATATGTTAATGTTACTAATTTATGATAAAGAATAGTTAAGTCGATTGTTATTTCTACTAATTTGCTTCTGTTTTTTTTTTTTTTTTTATTATTTACAGATAAGAGGAGTTGAATATGCATGCAGAGCTGCTTCCTGATTCTACAACTCAAAAAATCCTGTCTTCCTTGACAAGAAATGTTTTTAAAGCAGGAAAAAAAGAAAGAAAGAAAAAAAAAATGGAAATGTGGCTATATGAAATTATAGTGGGTATAATATATTAACTTATTCCTCTCTCTCTCTCTCTCTTATTCTTAACCTTTTATTAGGAATATTTTTTATTAACAAAAATAATCTTTTATAAATCATGAGTTGCAGTTATAGAATATGTTTGTTGTTTCTTTCCCACTGCTATTAGCAATAAAATGTAAATTTAAGTGTTATTTTATTTATAAAATATAAAAAAGGACTGTTACGTAATTATATTAATAAATAATTAATTCTTCTTAGTAGCATTTTTTTTAAGAGGTAAAATAATGTAAATTTAGTTTTAATTTAAGTTGAATGGAAATACAAAACTGTTTATTTAACTTTTAAAATCAAATCACTTTAGAATTAATTTAAAATAATTATATTAAAAATATAATCATATTTTTAAGAAATATTCTAACTGTATATTGTTCTAAAAGCAATGCAATGTAAAATTTAGAATTTTCATACAAATAATTATTTTAACTTAAACTTTATTACATTGATAAGTCAGCATTTAAAAACTAAAGAAAACTGTAATAATTTATGTAATACATCAACCATTGGTTGGATTGGATAGGTTGGGGTAATTTTAGCAAAATTCCTTACCTCTGAATATATAATTTAGTTTATACTTTTCAATCACAGTCAAGGTTATACTGATTTTTGTTAATTGATCATTAGTGTAGATTTAACGTTAATAACCATGGAGTGCTACAAAACTGAACAGATAGGCAACTTTTGTTGTCATAACTTTTTACCAACCAACCCCCATATTTTTTATTCAATAGTAATTGCTTTGATAAAAATTACAATTTTTTTATCCCCCTTTTTTTACCCTTTCATCTCATCTTTACCCCTTCCTACCACCCTTTCATTCTCACCCTCCTTGCAAAATCTCAGCTGCCCCACATGAGAAGGGAAGGAGGGAGGGGGTTAAAAAATGGAAGGTACCTGTGCTCCCCTCTTGCTAAAATAAAAAAAAGGGGTTGTATTTTTTAAGAATAAGATTTGGCCATAAAAATTTAACTGATATTTCCTAATATACTATGTATTTCTAGATACTGTAACTATTTTGAAGCAAATTTTGAAGTTGAAATTAATTTTAATCTTCCGTTAAAGTTTAATTAGGTGTTAATTAGACTTATGGTCCATGGCCTAGCTGATTCTAGCTCACAGCTATATTATGGTTTTAGTTTTTTTATCTATTGTTGTAAGCTTTAGTGCTGCAAGGGTTGCATTGTTATCCTACAGTGCATTTTTAACATGTACCATGGCTCGTGGCATGTGTTAGGATATTGAAAGCAAGTATAAAATTTTTATTAAGTGAAAGGGGTGGTACAGAGACCAAAAAGCGTACATATTTTTTATAAGTGAATCATACTTCTTGATAAAAAAAAAATCCTTTCATGCATCTCAGGGGGGTACGTATTGTTGGTATGAAAGGGGTACACCCATATAGTGATAGGGGTAACGTACACACCCCTTAGCGAAATAAAGGATTAGACTTTTTTATAGTATTTTATAGAAAGGGTTTATTTAAAAGCATTGAATTTAATAAATGACTTATTACAGGGGATACCAGCTCGTGTGGCTATTTTATTCAACGGAGGTCCATCGATTGAAGCTGTAACCAACCCTCATATGGTCCCCTCTCAATTGTACGTAGCAAAGCTTGCATCCTATTGGTGGTTTAACTTTGCATGCAGTTTAAGATTGTGTGAAGTTTATAGAGAGGGATGCAGGGATAAATGTTGAAACTATACGGCAGAAGCCTTCGGAGTGGTAGCTCCTCCCCGACAGTGGTCCCTTTTATTCCTCTATCGACAAACACATAGTTAGAGTTGTAGCCAGTGCACTGCTGGTAGCAGAGCAGTAAGGATCTCAGTATCAGTTCTATGTTTGCATCATTCACATCATAATGTATGAATTTACATTTTAACAACAAAATGGGGGGAGTTTTGATAGCAAGTGCACCTTTGTCTCCAAGAAACGCTCATTATTTTACCAATTAAAGGGGTATAATATATATTTTTGCAGTGATTATTAAGGGTGTTTATACTTTTAACTATATTTGATAAAAATAAGTGTTACTAGTGTATTTTAATAACAAGCAGACATGTTATTGAGCATTTATAACATGGCACACAGTTACCATGGGGGTATCAACGCTTACATAATCACAGTTTTAGTGCAAACAGTGAGGTTTTTAGTGTTTGTAAAGTGGAAAATAAGTTGATTGTGATTCATTCTAGTGATTTTCAAGTTAAAAACAATATTTACATTATTCACAATTAAAGGATAAGTGACAAGCTACAATGGATTATGCTACTCCTGCAGTAAGGCGTTTCAACACTGCATGTTTTTTGATCTTTTATTGTAATTTTAAACCTAAAATGTAACTTTTAACCTAAAACTATGTTAGTTACATAAGATAATTGTAATTTTCAATAAAATTATTTTTATTTTTAATAAATTTTTGCTGTGTTTAGCCTGTTATAAATTTGAAGTCATATTCCTACAAGATGGTGCTTGCATGACTTAATATTTTGTTAAATATTGCATGTTGAGTAATATTATTATACTTATTAGTTAGATAAATGTATATTTAGTTAATTGATATAATTTTAGACTTGCAATTTAGTTATGAGAGCTTTATTGAGTGTTACATTGCAAGAGTATTTGTTCCTAGGCATGCATGATACTCAAGACGAAGCTACGGACTTGATCTCTCAGGCTTACAGCTAAATTATTTTATAAAAACTATCAGTAGGGATCACATAAGATCCTATAGCATCTATTTGTATCAATTTTTAAGATTTGCTGGAATTCTAATTAGTGTTCGTAGCAGATTTTTCTATAGTACTGTACTCTAAAATTTGTACCAACTTAAGGGAGTATCATGAGATGAAGAAATTGTTAGAACTAATGCAATTACTTGTATAGACAACATAACATCTTTTAAATATATATTTTTTATAAAAAATAAAATATAAAAGGCAGCTTAGTAAAAATAATAATAAATACAACTAACTGAATGAATTAACCTTGAACGAGCAAGTAAGTTGCAAATACTGTATTGCATAAACACAAGCTTACAACTCAGTCAGTGTTTAAATGTATGTAGAATAATATTAATAAATATGACTTTTTTATTGTTATATTTCCAAGGAAGTGATAAAATGTCTTTCTATATATCCAAAATTAAATTTAAAGTGCTTGACTCTACCATTACACCTTCATAGTTACAAGTAATTGTTTTAATAAAGTAAATTAAGTTTTTAAACACAATTATAATTAGTAATAAAATTAAAACAACCAATTTTGTAGTCACGCATCGCCACAATGGCTATGTAAAATTAAGAGTTCTTAAATTTTCATATTTTTTTTTACTTATCATGCAGCACATGCAGTATATGGCATTCCATATTTTGGCTGTAATGAACATTTGAATGAATAACTTTAAAAAAGGGAAATAATTTTTGTGACATTATTTGTATGCATATGGAGCATGGTTAGAAATTTCAAGTATAATTACTTGTATAGTTCTAATAGTGACAATATCACAATTAGCTGTATCCGCCATGTTATATGAGCTATCATCCGTGCTCAGTTTTTAGTTAAGACTTAAAGGAATAGACCAGAGAAAATCATAAGCATTTATATCACAAAACACTTGATGGAACTTACATAAATAACTTTAGTTTGTCTCAAAACCCAACTGTAGCTCCGTAACAGTGATCAGAAATTTCAATTTATGCAACCTGCACAACATTTTCATACTAATTTTTGCATGTTTCTTACGTCTTGACGTCTTGAACATGAATAGTCACGCAAATTGCATATATACTTTACAATATTTTCACGCTGTCTTGTAGGGCTACATTTACATTGTGGTAAAAATTGTCAATAGTTTTGAAGATACCATTTCGTGTTTATTCATTAAAAAGCACATGTTGTTTTATGTGTTCTATGGCTTTATGGAGGCGATCGACCTTGAGCACTTGTGGTTTTGGGGCCTGAGGACCCCACTTCAAAGACCCCCCCTCCCCTCAACTGAACCCCTGGTTTACATGTCCTTTGCTTTTATTTTTGTCTCCTGGACCCTTTGGCAGTCGCTCTGGCTTTGTATTATGTTAAATTTTTCTTTACAGTATTTTTTTGTTTAATTTTTTTTCATTTTTTTTTTTTTTAATTTAACTTTGAGGCTTTAAAAATCTTAAATAATATTTTAAGCTGGAAATTTGCAGATTTATGTTTAATTTTCTAATTAAAATTTCATGTTATTAAATTAAATAATCATATATAATTAAAATTATTACTAATTAAAAAAAATCATATTTAACATTACATATATGTCTAACATTTCTAACTATTTATTGTAACTGACTGTACTGTAAAACAGTTGGGTTAAATTGAGAGGTTGTATGCCTGATTTCGCCCAATAAAAGCCGTTAATTATTATTAATTATTATTATCTTATAATAACGCTTGCCCATTTTTCACCAACTTTTAGCATTACAAAAAACACTCAAAGTTATTTATGCTATAATGAAATAATAAAATATGTATATTATATTTTTTACACGACTTATAATTACTGCTAATAACAAATATACAAAACAACACCGCATCATCAAACTTTTACCTGTTCAAAATTTTGAGAATAAACTTAAAAATAATTAAAGAATATTTTATCAATAAAAATAAATTAAGTTTCATGCTTGACCTGACAGTACATAATGTCGGAAATTGTCACGTTGAGAATCAGTCGCGTGGAAATAAAATTTGTAATGTTTCAATCCGGAAATTTGCCGTCTACCAAGGAATATATGTTGTTGTTTTTATATTTGGTGTGGTTTGTGTAGTAAGAAAAAAAGGATAATATATATATAAAAAAAAGGATAAACCAAAAGCGCCACAAATTTTTTTCAAATCTGCATTATTGTTAACACTAAATCCTCGAAATAAATATAACCTCAATTACCTCAATATATACAAACACACACTTTTTTATTTATAAATTTGCAATGGAAATATTTTTTTCCTCGTTTTTAAATTAACTGCGTATATTTTAGTGTCCGTCTGAAATCGTTACTTGTAAGTTGTAACAATCATGAGAAAATAATCGAAAAATAATAAAAATAAAGTAACACAAATGTTAATAATATATATTTATATAACATAAACGGCATATCACCGGGGTGTAATGGAGAAATTATCAATAAAATAACAGTAAAATGCTCATAAAAAATAATGAAGCTTTTAATTATTCATTGAACGTCTGCACTTTACAATAATATTGTATTGTCTTACATGCTTATAGCTGCTTCAATATTACACGTCTTTATCACCTCTACGTATTTCCGGTCATGGGTATTCATACAGTTATTTTTCGTACTTGAATAATATTAATTTAAATTCATTGTTTTAATTCTATGAAAAAAAAAAAAGTGAACAGTGGGATTTTTTTTATTACATAATTTGTAACTACAGTATATTATAAATAGTTATATTAAAATAAAATATAATGTTCAATGAGAGTTACCGGTGACAAATTTATTTAATATTTTGTTAATAACTTAATAACATTTATGTATATAAAGTATAAACAAAAACAAATAAAATTATTGATAAAAAGTTTAACACTTTAGGAATATATATAGATCATCAGAAAATACAGCACAGCACATATATACATAATAATGTAATAATAATAAAATCGCGCTCAGTGATTACTATATTATGTATAACTTTATATTGTGTTTGCCCTTTTTAGTATCTCTGAGAATGTCTAAGATTCCATACTGCAAAAAAATTCTTTCAAGTTATATAATATGGCACAATTACACGTTAAATCTTACGCGTATACGAATGCCTTTTATTATTCTTTATTTTTTCCGTATTCAGTGCAGTATTGTCAAAAAATTAGGAGTCTATATAGCTTTCTTCATTTCGTGCATCACCTGTGATTAACCAGCGTGCACCGTAAGTGCTACTGAAATACCTATATGAATTTATAGTGATAAATTACTGTGCATAATCGTCTTTATTCAAAAGCGAGATACATATATCGTTAGAAAAAAAAAGTTGCAATCAAATGTCTATAGTAAACTTGATTTAAAAAAGTATATTTTTGAGACAGATTTATACTGATATAGTCTCGTAAGTCATAAGTTTAAGATAAAATAATATTGCATCAGTTGTTCCTTTTTAAAATTATTTTCAGTTAGTTAATGTTGATGGACGTTTGTGTGTCCATAATTTGCAAAAATTGAATTTGCCTTTTGCCATATAGTTTACAAGCTGTAATCAGTAGTTTCAAAGCTGCAATAGGTTTTTAAGGGATGGGTGATAACGGAAAATTATTTATATATGTTATGTATCATAGAAATTTAATGAAGTTTATCGGTGTAGCTCGCTATAGCCAATCACAATCGTAGAAAAGTTCGCACATTTACATACTAATTCCTTATTATATCCCCCTTTTTTTTTTTAGTATATAGCATTGCGAAATCAACTTTTTTTTATTATTATTTTACAAAATTGCTGCACCCAGGCCAGACGGGCCAGACTAATTTAGATGAGGCGTGCCAATAATAAAAAGACGTAAAAAAAATTTTATTTTTTTTTTATTTTTTTTATTATTATTATTTTTTTTTTTTTGCTGGTACATTGAAATGACTTTGAGGCATTAAATATCTTTGTATCCAAAATACGTATATTGAAATGTATTATTCACGGAAGGACAGACAGACAATTTTTCAAAGTTAACTTTGCATTGCGTATATACGCTCTCCGATATGCGTGATGTGTTCAATGAGACGAATACAAGATGCGTTGAAGAGGACACTCAATATTCGCACCCTCGCTTTATTATTCTAAGTACGTGAACCACTCAAGTAATTTTTTTTTTCTTATGTTCGATGTAAGCTGTTGTCATGCAGGACACTTCAAGTCGCAATATCACGTGCTTGTCGTCTTGGTAACATCAATAAACTTCTTGTGCGAAACATATATACGTGAATATCTAAAGTTAACGGGAGAAAGGGTGTGCGTACTGTATTATGTCTGCATGCTGTTGGAGAGTGAATAGATATAGGAATGTGCTTAATAAAATTAGAGTATATTACAGTTCTGCTTTAAGTATTAATATTACTTCAATCATCATTTCATATTGTCAGTTTTATGCAATTAAAAGGTAAAATCACGAGACCAAATAATGTCAAAGAATATCATATTGGAAATATAATTTTTTGGAAAATCCTTAAAATATAAATTATTAATTTATTTAGTAGAAAAGTCCAAAATGCTTTGAATGTAACAAAAACATAAAAATAGTTCCTGTGCGCAAGTATAAAAAATTAACGAGTTACTGTAAGAAATGAATTTGATGACTATATATATGCGCAAGAATTAAAAAAATTTCATTCAAAATCATCGATCCCAGTATAATATACTATAGAGCACTCACAAAACACAATTTTCTAAAATAAGGAATACAACAAACTCAATATAAAACCCATAGATAAATCAAGAGATTTACGTTTGAGTTGCATAAAAGGAGCTAAAAAGAAAATGCATTTCAAAAAGGGAGATGCACACACGCAAGGAAGGATTTAGTGTAGATCGCATAAAGTGACAGGATCAGGGGATAGAAAATACAAAAAAAAAAAAAAAAAAAAAAAAAAAACTGAATAAACATGATCATCTTGTGTTGACTGGACTTTAACATCATGGCTGGATGATTTTTCTCCCTCGCACTCGCGTTTACGTTCTTATCGGCTCAGACAGTCCAGACACTCCCAGAGAGATGCGACGTTATAGAAAATAGACAAGCTAAAGCTTTGCATGCATAAACACTATAAAAACACAAAAAACAAAGCGGTTTGCTTATATAGTGTTGAAAAAAAAAAATAGCCCTTCCAATGTTTTTCTTTTTCTTTCTACTGAACAACCCTCTTAGGACTGAATATACTTTTTACTAGATTTATTTATCCACAATTTTTTAAGAAGTAAAGTTTACTTATTTGCAGATTAAGGGTCTAAAAAAATCACTCCCTTGGCTATACGATGAAAACGAAAAACTGTCTCTTTTTATCATGCACATTTTTTTTTTTTTTTTTTTTTTTTGCCACTTCGTTGTCATCCAGGAAATTTATATACAATAAAAATATCACCATATGATAAAAAAGAAGTTTGTTTCGTTATATACAAGTTGCAGTTGACAGTATAATTATTACATGTAAATAAGATGATTTTTTTTTTTTTTTTTTTTTTTTTTTTTGCTCTTAAGTTTTTAAAATTTTATCATTATAATATAGATATGATAACATAGATTATGTCAATCATTTTAAAGTCGTTATACTGCTCGTGTATAGTTACATTTTATTATTATATTATTTCTTTATTTGTGTGTATTGTTTCATTTTTTTTTTTTTACTCGTAAATGTTTTTTTTTTCTTTATAAAATTTGTTTTATTTTTATTGCTTATAATAATTATTGTTATGTTTTATGATTCTTGTTATTAAAACAAATTATAATATCTCAATCTAATGGCCAATAAGCGGAACTCATTATAAATTTATGCCGATGATGCAAAAATATAGTTAAACAAAAATTAATTTATATTCGGCATCGTTTGATGTTATTTTATTTGAGGAATTTGTTTCTAAATTTTGTTTATCGTAAAGTTTAATATCAAGTCATTACATAAAGGAATTTTAAATTGACAAGGTATTCACACTTAAAATATTTGTCGTAATTCAAAATTCTGACTTACTTTTTTTTAATAATTTAAAAATTTTAAATGTTGGTGGTCTTTTTCTTAAAAATTTTTGATTGAAATTTTTCTTTTCACGTTTACTTATATATACAAAATATTCTACATATTTTACAAAACTTGTATTATATACATACATGAAAGAATAAAAATGTGGAGTATGGGAATCAGATATATATTTTTTTATATGTACTGTACAGAGCTTAAAAATTGTTAAAGAGACACTATTGGTCCACGAAATTACAATAGCAAAGGGTGTCTGCTGCTGCATTTCTCCGCCTTCTAAGACTGGTTGTGATTGCAGTGGCCAATGACATAAATATACGCACACCTACTTGACTATGCACATCTTCTCTCTCTTTTTTAAGAATCAGTGGTTGCGTGCTCGCCGAGCACGCGTATGGTGCATCTCTCTCTCTCTCTCTCTCTCTCTCTCTCTCTCTCTCTCTCTCTCTCTCTCTCTCTCTCTCTCTCTCTTGCTTTCTTTAAGGCCAAGGCAGCGGTCGTTTCTTATCGCAATTTAGGCTCCGCCCCTGGGATAGCGTCCATAAAGTTAGCACAGTCCAAGCTCTTATCGCTGCGATAAGAAAAGGGATAAGAAGGACCGCTGTCCTAGGCTTTTAAGAACCAAAATATTAAACCTGCCTGCTAGACCTGCCGTGTGTTGTTCTCTCTCTAATTTCTCGTTCAAACAAAATATTTATTATAATCTGCTTCCTCTAAACTTGTTTGCTTTTTCTCCAGAAAAAATACAATAGTAAGCGATATCATAGAAAGAGAGAGATGGTGCACGTTGGACAAGCATAGGCAAGCGTATTATTTATTCTGAGAGTGAGAGAGAGAGAGAGAGACGTGGTGCGTGCTCCAGACGACTGGTCGGCAGCAAGCAAGCATAATACTCTGATTCTGATAGAGAGAGAGAGAGAGAGAGAGAGAGAGAGAGAGAGAGAGAGAGAGAGAGAGAGAGAGAGAGAGAATGAGAGAGAGAGAAGATGTGCATAGTCAAGGAGGTGTGCTTATATTTATGTCGTTGACCACTGCAATGACAACTAGCCTGAGAAGGCGGAGAATGCAGAAGTAGACACACCTTGCTATTGTAATTTTGTGGAGCTATATTTCCTTTGTTAACATTTTATCTGCTCCCTACTGTATATGTAATATAAAGACCCTACCAGTTTAAGAATGCAGTGTAAAAGTTGGGCGCCGAGTTTCATCGTTATATGTTTTTTTTTTTTTTTTTTTTTTTTTTTTTTTTTTTTTTTTTTGCTAATTCCGTATTCTGCAGAGATCAAGTTATAGGGTCTGGTCCAACTCTTTTTCTCTCCCTGAAAAAAGAGAGGGGCTGCGGCGTGGGAGCTGGCCAGGGCAAGTCCAGGCTGTGCGGTGTCTTTGAATGCTAAAACTCTTTGATCAGACCGCCGTGTGTCGCCTGGAGTCGTAATGAGCGCTAATGAGGCTTCTCGACGATTAAACTATGTGTCCAGAAACGCGGGGGCGCTGGCTGTGTGCCCGGCGTGGCCACCACAGCACGCGAGATATTAATCGTATATTATATATGTCTTCTATCCCACCCCCTAAAATAATCGTGCATACTCGTGCATTTTTCGCCTCATCAACAAACAAGAAGTACTTGTTGACCTAACTACTCTGACTGTATAAACATGCCGCTGTTCAGAGAGAGACACTCAAATTTTGCCACCAGCGATGACTAATAATTAATAATACACAAATGTTTATTAAACTTTTCTTTTATAACTTCTAATTATCCACAAGACTCATTGTAATAACTTTTTTTTATGATTTCCATGAAGCAAATAAATAAATATTTTTAAAGCAACTTAAAATCTCGTGACTCGTGACAATTATCAATTTAAACAGTTGACGAAATAATTTACTATACTGGCATCTAAACAGCTTGCAACTATATGTGATGTGCGCAATTTTTCTATGTTAATTTCTGTTATATAAAAATGATTTTGAAGCGTCAGTGTTTTGAAGTATAATTATTTAAGCAGCAAGGGGACATTTATATAATGTTGCAGATCGGTGTAGAAATGAAAATTCATTAAGATTTCATCGCTTATAAGTTAAAAAAATAATTGATTGTGTTTTCGAGATATTAATATATATATATATATATATATATATATATATATATATATATATTTTATATATAAAAAAGAAAATGGGAAAAGGCAGTTAAAAAAATCCCAAGAAATTTTTAAAAATTGTATAATTTTCTATAAAAATAAGAATAAAAAATTAGCATGAATTTAAAAATTATAACTTTTGTGTCTTATCTTGAAAGGAAGTTTCTATTATTTGTAGATTTCCGGTGTTTGAATATGCATGCATTTGATTTTGAGAGAGAGAGAGAGAGAGAGAGAGAGAGAGAGAGAGAGAGAGAGAGAGAGAGAGAGAGAGAGAGAGAGAGAGAGGATCCTACCGTTAAACCATGCTGTGATGTTTTCTTATATTTTATATAAAAATATGTATGTGAGAGATGAATTAATCAAATAAATTTTTGTGTATCTTTAATGTATATATATATATACAAAGTAAGCTCACGCAACGTTTTAAGAAAATTTAATGCAGATACCTATCTTTGTTTATACTCATTAGAGTTTATACCTTTGCATTTATTTAAACGCTTAATATATAAGACGTAATTCTTTATGACGTATTACCATGTCCTCTAATTACACGCATCAACGCCGTTTTGTATATAAAAGAAGACCTCTTTTGAACTACATGCATGCTCTCAATTATCTGACAAAATGTACACCTTTTTTTGTTTGCGTATTTAAGTTTTTAAGTACTTAATATTTCGTAATATATATATTTTTTAACACTATAATTTTATTCACACATGTAAATTACAAACATCCGTTTTGTATATTTTATAATGTGTATAAAAAAAATGAATATACGTTGTAAATTATAATCATAACTAAGATGATAGACTATTATTATATTATATTGTTGGTCGTGGAAGTTTATAACTTTATTTTGGATATAATAATTATATTGTTCTTATATATGGTGAAGTCTGGGGCAAAGTGGAACTCTAGGTAATCTGAAACACTAAAGGTTTCATCCTTTTTCACTTCCAATAAAGCACTAACAATTATTATTCATTGATTATAAACGATTCATTAGACAATTTGGGCAAATGTGCAAACAAAATTAACTATCTTGTAAATAATTGAAAAATTATATGCTGGTAGTATATGTTAATTTTAATTTCAAAATGTTTAATTGAGTTTTTTATTTATTTATTATTTTTCTTTAAAATCTGTACATGTTTTAAAAGATAGCATTGAAAATTAATTACTTAAGCATTGGAGATTGCCCATAATTATAACAAACAAAGAAACAAAAGAAACACAGTTGTCATTTATTTGAAAACCTTGAAATAAAAGTATTTCGGGATAATATATGCAACTTTTTTCTGAGGTAATCGGGAAAATCGTAAACAGCCCCTATTTGTTGTGCGATATGGAAGAATACTTAAGCCTTTGTGAATAAAAATATACTTTACCCTCATTATAACAGTCTAAAATGCCTAAAACAAGCTATAAAGAACATCAGATGCTATAATTATAATAAATTTCTGAGGTATTTTGAGACACCCTAAAAGGTAAAAAAAAAATAATAATAATAATTAATTAAAAAAAAAAAGATATAAAATTTACGTGTTAAATAGTCAAAAATTAATAAAAGTTTATAATATTAACCTAATGTAATCCTGAAACCATAATTGGGAACCTTACAAATGCTGGTTGTCCTAAATTAGAATTTAATTATTTAGTATTTATATTTATGTATACAATTAATTATAGGGAAAAAGGTTATGTCAAATTTTCTTGACAATTGCAGTAGTTTTCTGCGCGGTCAACATTCAGAGTAAATAAAACATGACATTCTGCGCCTATACCAATATAGGAATTTTCAGATCATATACGAGCAAAAAGCATCCCACTCTGTCCCAGACCCCCCCCCCCCCCCCCTGTATATAAATATGATAATAGTTATAAGTTTTCATATACACTCAACTCTCTCTCTCTCTCACACACACACACGCAATTAATGGAAACTAAAATTATAAGAGTTTTCCTCATTTTAATTTTACTGTATTTTAATTCATAATTACATAATATATAATGACTCTTTTGAACTTTATTTTGGTTATAGTCTGTTAATTTACATTTTTATTTATTAAAATTCAATCTCAAATTAAATTTAAGTATATAGTTAAAAAAGGAAGAATAAAATATAATATATATTTTATACTGATAGGCAATCTCCGGTTTGTAATCGTAGTTTCTGGCAGACAGAGTGGCGACTTTTGGAGAGTGAGCAAGAGAGAGAGAGAGAGAGAGAGAGAGAGAGGTATAGTTGTCAGGCAGGAAAGTCGTACACGGAGCAGGGCCAAAAGTTTGATAAGCCACGGTAGTAAGAGTTTCATCATTCTACTAACAAATCAGACCAAGCGTTAACTGTAATGACAGTAGGGTTGAAAAAAATTGCAATGAAAAAGGAAAAGGAAACGATGAGAGAGCAAGACTATTGGAGGAAGAGAGCGAGAGGAAAATAAGTGAACAATAAAAAGAGTCTATGATTAAAATATATTCAGTAATGTTTTGGATTTATTAGCTTGTGGCAGAATAATATATATATATATATATATATATATATATATATATATATATATATATATATATATATATATATATATATATATATATATATATAACCAAGAAAATAAATAAATTTTAATTTTATTATATTTTTGCTGAATCCTCGTAATGTTTTGTAATAATTTAACAGTAATATTTTTTGCTCTAACTGCTGCTATAGAGAAAATAAAATATTACATTCAAGCTTGGAGAGATATGAGGATATTTTTACTCCCCGCTGCCACATTATTTGTGCCTTCTAACCACCCAACTCCACCCTTCTTTACGTGGTGAAGTTCAGTGGTGTGAGAGAGAGAAAGAAGCGCGCTCTGAATACTGGATGAGTTTTTGCTGTGGCAA